>VUQG01038594.1:0-11527 GCA_015106755.1 Etia nguti
GAGTGTATTGATGACTTACCAGCAGTTTTTTTGCTTCTGCTTAAATGAGGTTATGCATAAGTGGCAGTTTGCTAGCATAACAGATTTGATTGCTAAGTAGCTTCTAGCAGAGACGTTCGTTATTGTGTTGTTGGTTCTGTGCTCTGTGTACCGGATGATAAACAGTGTAAGAATTCATAGCGCAGCCCAGCCAATTCCAGTTTCCAACAATGGTGGCAGCTACTTAGTTTTAATATTACTGTTTCTGGGCCACAAAATAAACTTTTAAGATATTTTCAGGCAAGAATGTAGCTGTGTAAACTTCAAATATCTGCTTGGTTTATCAAGACATCACATATTTGCAAAAGTGCTCCGATGTTTTCGGAGACATCTGTTACCCACCAGTTCGAAGTTTTGCGAGATGTCGCAAAAGTTCATCTTCCTTTTTTTTTTCTCCCATGTCCCCGCAAGGGGACATTTATTAATTTAAATTGAGAAGCTCTCTTCCCTGCATCCTTTTCAGTGATTTTCACATGAAGCGAATGGAGAGTGGTAACATACATTTTTGTGACACACTAGGAAATAACAAACTGTTCTGTTCCAGCTTCCTTTTTGTTTCCTTTGTTACAGGGCATTTGGTTCTGTTGGGAGTTGACAAGCAAGGATTTACCACAAACACTGACGATAGTCATTGTGGACTCGACAAGGACTGGAAGAAAGACAAAGTAATTGCTGCTGTAAACTGCTTTCACAGCAGCCACAAAGTTGCTACATTAAAGTCTGAAGATGAGGAAATAACAGATGTTTTCTGAAGATTTTGTCACATCGAATAATGAAAAAAAGAAGAGGCAAACATTATGGAGTAGAAGGAAGGAAATGGAACAGTATTCAATTTTACTGAACCAAAAACCTAACAAGGAGATTCATATCCTCACTGTTTACTTTGTTGAGTACACCTAATCAACTTCTCTTTAATGTAAATATCTAAGCAGCCTCAGTATTTTTAGGTATGTAGACACGGTCAAAAAGACCTGCTGAGGTTCAAACTTTGTATCAAAATTAAGAAGAAAGAAGATTTAAGTGACTTTAAATGTGGCATAGTTGGTGGTGCCAGACAGGCTGGTCCGAACATTTCAGAAACTGCTGATCAGCTGGGATTTTCCCCCCACGCAACCATCTCTACAGAGATTTACAGAGAACAGTCTGAAAAAGAGGAAATATTCAGTGAGCAGCGGTTTTCTTGGGGGAAAAAAATTCATTGTTGATGTCAAAGATCAGAAGAGAATCACCAGACTGCTTCAAGCTGGTAGGAAGGCAACAGTAACTCAAATAAGCGCTCATTACAGCCGCAGTAAGCAGAAGAATGTTGATACACAATACATCAAATTTTGCTACATCAGCAGAGGACCACAACGGGCGCCACTCCTGTCGGAAACAAACAGACTGAGGCTACAGTCCATGTCGGCTCTGCAAAATTAACAGAGGATTGGAGAAAGATGTCGCCTGGTCTGATGAATCTCGGTTTCTGCTGTAACATTTGGATGGTAGGGTGTGATAGTGGGTGGGATAGCTTCCTGGCACACTTGGACCCTTTAGTGCCAAATGAGAATTGTTTCAATGTCACAGTGTACATAACCATGTCCATCTCTTTATGACCACAGTGTACCCATCTTCCGATGGCTGATTCCAGCAGGATAAAACATTATTTCACAAAACTCAAATCATCTCAATGCACATTTTGGTGTTTATTTTACTCCACTCTCTCTGTTGGAAATGTACAAATTAGCACGTGTTTGCATATGTAAATGTTACAAACTTGTAATGACACATACTGCACAGTAATACACACTAAAACTTCAGTTTTACTTTCATTCACTTGGCGTGTCTTAAAAATTTGGCTTATTTGTGTTTGAACTGGGATAAGTGATGTGCATGTATAAATATAGCATTTTAATTTCCTCGGGTGTGTAAATAATTAACTACAGTTATTACATTTACAGCTGATTTAAAATTCCTGTGTACTGTAATTGCATTCGTTGCCTGTGCAGCTTAACGTTACTGCTGCGTCTGAAAAAAAAAAAACCAGAGAAACTTAACAAAGATAAAAACCTTTCATACCTCTGAGAACTGTCCCAACATTGTTTCTATTTTTAAAACAAACTCATGGCGGAGCACAGAAGTAATGACCTTCCATTTATTTAATCATGAGCTTAAAAAATTGAGTGTTTATAGCAGTCATTTACCATTTGATATGATGGGACTCGGATCACAATACCTGATTTAATTTCCTTTTATTTCCTCCTTTGTTTCTGAGTCACATAGATGGGAATATTATTAATGTGTCAACATTACTGAGGTATCTGAAGCCAGCCTTGTATTTAGACACACACTTACACACACAGAAATACACAAACAAGAGGCTCTCTCTGATCTACTCAAGTTCGCTCCAGCAGGCTACAACCAGCTGTACCTCCTGAAGATCATTTCACAGTTTCAAACGCTGCACTGTAAATGGGACCAAGTTCATTTCCTGTTGCTGGGTTTGATATTTGCCAGTAGGAAGTAAGCTGTTTTCCTGCGATGACATTTCAGCGAAACGCTCACCAGCAGTGTTGTGACTGATCACAGTCAACAGTCATTCAAATTTCAATTTCCTTCCCCCCCCTTTTTATCACATTTCTATTCACAAGGTTTTAAAACTACTGCAGGGTCACTACACTTTTCCAAAATATTTGTACTGTTCCCCTAATTTCATACCATTTTTTTTCTTTTTTGCCCTTGTATGAGCATGATTGGCAAGCAATTTTAATTTGATCATTCCAGCAGAACCGCTTTCGCACAGAGACTTTGCCACTTTCCACCTGTGTATCCTCGGGGAGCCTTTGTCAAGACAGCCAATTTATCAGATAATAAAATAATGATAGTGGTAATTAGATTAATTCTCTTGATCATGACCCGTGCACCTTGAATGCCGATTACCATGTAAACACAATCTCTGTGTGATTTTCCAGGCCGATAGCTGTGTGCCAAAATCAGAACGCCAAACGTGTATCCCAAGGTCTAATGAAATAATAACTTTAGCAGCTCAACCGTAGTCAAGTTTTACTTCTCCCATTCGTGCTGCAGCACCATTAAAAACAACTCGTCTGCCTGCTACGAAACATTAGCCATCAATTATGTTGTAATTAAGCAATATCTAAGCTTTGGCACCTACAACCATATTACAAATTCTTCACAGCTGGATGATTTCAGTGCATTGAAAAGCAAAATGCAAATTAGCTTTCAATTTGGGGAGAGGATGTAGGCTAATTGAGTTGACCTTAAAATGGTATTTTATTAAGAAAAAAAAAATAAAAAAATAAACCAGAATGTTAAGCAGTGGTTTGGGAGGTTAGTGAGTAGCATTTGCTAAATGTGAGCCTTCAATTCACCTCCACCTCCAGCTTCTCCAGTCTAGTCATGGCACAGGCATTTTTTTTCCAACCCATTTCACGGCAAATAAACAACACGAGTAGACTAAATCTGACATAATATTTGTTGCACTGTCAGCTTTTGATTGTGTCTTATAGCGCTGCCCTAACGACTGGAAAATATCTGAACAATTTCTGTATGCAATTGAACATTTGCACAACACATACTTCAAGTAGTGTACGTGTTATAAAAGCTGACAGCAGGCTCACCAATGCCACAGCCAGCTCGAGGAGTTGGGTTACCACCGCTGGCTGATGAAAAATAACGCTGCGCCCTTAAATGGCAGAGGAAGTTCTTCGCCTACAGCTCGCGCAGGTGCGAGCATGCACCGCATTAGCTCGGCTGTTTATGCATTTAATGCCAGCTACGGCTATATGTGCAGCAGGTCGTGAATCACTCAGAGGACTTTTGGGTGGTATAAATCATTTATATTGTTAAGCTTTCGAGCGGAAACAGTCATTCATCCCCAGTTCAAGGAGAATCAGGCAGCTTAAGACACTTGTCAATGACGTGTTTGGAGAGAGTTCATAACAGCCTGTCAAGCTGAGATTAGATGCACGCCATGTACCAAGACGGCACTAAAACCAACATCCTCTTGCTTATCTATGCCATAAAGGGATGCACACACACAGAGACGTAATGGATGGAGATTGCGCCAGCACCCTGTCCTCCGCCCTGCAGCAGCCATTGTAAATTATCACCTGTCATATCTGTGACATTTCAGCAAAGACACTTGATGCGGTGATGCCGGAGATATGAACTTTGGAGGAGGCGGAGGGGTCTGGGGGGAGTTTTACATCGGCGGATGCTGTGCTAGCATCTTATATTTCAGCGTTATCGGTGCATCTTAAGAAGAAAGATCAAAACATGAAACAGTGGCAGTATGTTCCCTGAGCAGAGATCAAAGAAAGGATAGCTTAAGCCGTAATTCACCGTGCGTAATCTGCATCGGGCAAGATGTGCTTGTTGAAAACTGCTCTTAGTTTTGTGAGACATGAGTGTTATTAACACTGCGCACAGGCACTAAAGCTATCCATATGTCCAGGTGGAAAGTTAAAAGAGAAGCATATTCATGTGGGTCTTACATGAAAGTCACAAAGTAATTAGATGATTCTTTATCTTTGAACATATGCCAGAGGCAAGACCAGAAAAAAAAGTCTCAATTCCGACGCCCAGTAATGAGAAACACCTGTAATTACTTGGAAATGTCAAGTTGTGTGACAAAATAAGAGAGTTCATGTGTAGGAGACAGCAGAGAGTCTCAGCTGGTATAAAAGCTCATGTCTGGAGGTAAACAGCATGATGAGTCACTTTGTATTGCAGGTTGCTTCTCTAATCGCCTTGTTTTTCTGTTGAAGTTTCTCCTGAGGGAGAGCTGGTCGAGTTCTGAGATGGAAACGACAGAAGGAGGAGGACACACTATTCCCACGTGGGATTGTTTTTGTGTCTGTAAAGGTAGCAGGAAACCTTTCAGCTTCACACGGTTGCACAGGATCATATGCTGCCCACGAAATGCCAGTTAGCATTCTGAAGAAAGAATTCAGCTTTAACAAAGAGAAACACAGCTGAGGCCATGTGTGGTCTGTGTGTTTGAAAAAACACAAAAAAACAGATGGCTTCGTGATGAAATAGCATCTTTAGGGCTACACTTGCAGCAGTGTTTGAAAAACAGCTGCAAACTGTCCTCAAACTTTAAGTTCACTCATTTCAGATGTTATCAGCCCATTGAAGCACCATTATCGCTTGCATTTATCACAGGATTCAGTGGTGGGCATTTCACCCTGCTCAAAGAAAGTGGAAGGCTCACAGAAGTCCACATTATTAGGCTGGAGTGGTGGTGGAGCCAAAATACACGTCAATTATAACTGAGAGACATAAATGTGAGAGCACTCTTTTTGATTAGCTTGTTTTTCTTTGTCTTCACGCTGTTTGGTTGACATTTTGTAATGACACAGTGATACACTGTTCTCACACATGCTATCGATTTGTTAAGGCCTCAAGACCAATCAATGACCCCCTGGCAACCATCGGTTTCTAGGGAGAAATGTGTATTCCTCTACTGGAAGGAGATTGGTTGCTGGAGGTTGCTGGCAGTCATTAGGTGGAGTAGATCACAAAGACATTTACAGTGCTGTGGAAAAGTATTGGATCTAAAGAAACTCAAGAACAGCTGAGAAACAACTCTCAACAGGACGTTCATGCTCGGAAGTCCTCCAATGTGGCCAAGTTAAAAATATTCTGCAAAGAAGAGTGACAATAGTTCCTCAACGGTGATGTGAAAGACTCTTGGCATGTTTTCACAAATGCTTGATTGCATTTCTTGCTGCCAAGGGTGGCACAAGCAGTTATTATATTTAAGTGCAATTATTTTATCACACGAGTCCAGGTAGATTTGGAAAGGTTTTTTTTCCATTAATAAATAAAATCATCATTTAAAAACAGCATTTTGTATTTTGTCAGGTTATCTTTGTCTAACATTCTAATTTGTTTGATGATCTGAGACATGTAAGTGTGCCAAAAATAAGAACTTAGAAAGGGGACAAATACTTTTTCACAGCACTGAACGACGCTGCACCGAAAACGTTGTGATTCCTTCGGTCATTAGCAGATTGTCACAGTCACCCGTAGTTTGCTGGTCTGTAGATGTTTGCAGACTTGTGTCTTACCGTTTCAACCAACATGCTTCATGAGGTGCAACTTTTACTTTGAAAGCTTCTCTTTCTGTGTTGTGATTTCCACAGTTTCACTACCACTGAGCAAACAGTTGGCAAGCTGGTGTTTTCTGGTGTGAGTGAGGCCTAACACGGCGATTTTCACAGAGGCAACTGTAAGTGAGGAAAGGATTGACTTATGTGCTCTGGAGCAGATAGCAATCACACCACATCCTTATCGTGGCCCAGCTAAACCATCCCCAGCACTAACTCTTCAAGGAGGCCACAGTATGTTTAACTCCACACAGGCATGGCACACATCAGTGACGCTAGTCAACCCAACTAGACTTTGGGGGTCACAGGCACTCAGCCATGGTATGGATCACCTAGTGTGAGTAGTCCTTCATATCCTTCTTTTATTAAATGGTTTTCCTCAATATTTGTAATGTCACGAGGACAGCTCTTATGTTGAGAGATGTATTTGTGCTGTTTCCCTGATAAAAAGCAGGTTTGTTCAGATAAAGTGCTGGCCCTCCAGCGTCTTTACCAAAATGAAGCAAAGTTCTCAAGGCCAGTCTGCCCAGGAATTGGTATTTTCCTATTTTTGAGGTAAATGAAACACTTAAAAATAAAACAAAAATCCACAATTAATTACACTAAAATAAAATTTAAAAAAACACAAGAAATACTATTTGTTTTTAAAAAGTATTTCATAAAGTAAGAAAAATAAAACACATGGAAACACTTAAGCGTGATCTTCTGCAAATCACACCTTCTAAGTTTGATGGCGAGGAGTGTCTGAAACCTGAAGTCGGAGGTGAGGCCAGACTTAACTGTTGACTCAAGTCATCTTCCTGGAAGAGTAGCAATTTTATCCAGTGTGCACCTCGGGCAGTTAAATCCCAGCAGCTCTCCTTGTCTGTTTGACATTGTTGTCGAGCAATATGGACGTCGACCGCTGTTAGGTCAAGTCAATGTTACTTGTAGAGTATAATATTTATATTTAGAACAGTCTTTGCACTTAGACCCGGAAGAAACTTGAGGAAGAGAAGAGGTAGCTACCACTCTGGATTTGTCATTTTGCATTCGTAAACAGTGACAGGTGATTGGAATAAAAAGTCATGCCCACATAGGCTTCGACACCCCCTGGTGCTGAAAGACAGATCCTTGGCCCTGGCAGACATACAATTAGTGATTTATGTACAGAATATAGCAGAATAGCACAATTAAAAGATGGAACATGGTGGAGTATCATGATACAGCTGGTTTCTGTTGCACTTAGGGGTTGACAAAATGTGAATGAAATTGTAATGAACTACCTAGAAAAAAGGCCCGTGGTACTTGTGCAGCATAATAGCTGTGAAAAAATGAACCAGCTGCCAGATGATACAATACCAATTTTGACTCGTTTTTGGGAAACGCACTTAATGTGAGCAGCACACTGAGAAGATTGCACATCTGCATATCTCAAACATTTATAAGCCACCCATGTGTTTTTTCCCCCCCTTTCTTTGTTTTGCCACTTTGAGCTATTATTCCCCCTTTAATAGCATGCCATTTATTTGGGTGCCATTTTCTTGTATAGAGAGGTGCCTAGTTAACAAAAGGAGAAGAAAAGCCATTAAAATGGATGGCTTTCTAATCAACAGGAAGGTAAAATGCGCAGAGACACAAGTTGTTCTCCCTAACCCTCTTAATCACACACACACAACAAACACAATTATCAGCATCATTTCCCTGTGAGCCTGGCTTGGTCAGTGTTCTTTGATATCTGAAGTCTGAACTTTTTTTTGTTTTCATTTAAAATAAGAAAGCTGGATCAGGACAAAGGGCTGTGGGGACGTGGACCAGCTCAGTTTGATCTTTGTTAGAATCTGTCTCGTATGTTTACTTCTATTTGTCTTTCTAAAATACAGTTCCTGTGGTTGTTTTGTTTTTGCCATGTTGCTGTTTCGGAGAGAGTGGGAAAAAAAAATCGTGGCAGGGAAACTTGTGTTATCTCAGCGGGACATCGTGCAGCGAGCTCCCTCTCGGTCGTATTTTTTCTCACACCAATATGCTCGGTAGATTGCACTTAGCTCATCTTAATTTCGAAATGTGGATGCTCACGGAAGACTCTGTATATATCTCGGAGACAGAGTGAGGGTGGTGTTTTATTATTTTTAAATCTTAGGTGTTTATGAGAGATTATACATCAATGTCAAAAAAATCTGTTGCAGCATATTGCTGGGAGCTGTTGCCAAATGAATGCTTCCATTTTCTTAACAGACTCTCTGTGGGGAGCGTTACGAGGGTACAATCCAGACTTAAAGACATTATATATGAACATATAACAATTTGGAGACCAAATGGGGCTCTTGCAGCACTCTTACAATTCAGGATGACATTATACGAAGCACAGAAGTGTGTGTGTGTGTGTGTGCATGAAATGCCAGGACTCATCTAATGACTTCCTCTCATGAGCTGCCAGTTCGTGGGAGATGTGTTACAGTATTGACATTTCTGAAGCTATTCAGTGAAGTCCAACTGTTAGCTGCTGAAGACCAAAACAAGATCTGATTAGCGATGCCTCTGCAGGGATGCTGCTGTGTGCAGCGGTACAGTTGTCCTGACAGCAAGGTATCAGCCTGAGTCAAGCATTTGAAGAAAAACAAGAAACTTAAGGGAGGGACAAGCAAACCAACTCAGCCGCACTAGAGGACAGCCAACAGTTCTGCCGATCCCTTGACAGCTATATTAGTGTTAATGACAGGCTGTGTTACTCTATGGCACGGATGCACCTGAGCTGGAGGACAGAATAACTACTGACCAGTGCAAAGGCATCAGGGTGGACAATGAAGGCCTTTCATGTGTAAATTATACAGTAAAAATACATCCAGTACAGAAGGATGCTCAATAATATTGAGCCTGACCCCCTCCCTCTGCGACCGCATCATGGACTTCTTAACAAGTAGACCAGCGCTCGACCTCTCTCCTCAGAGTTACTCATCATAAACTTCTCACGATTGTGTGCTGAGCCCTTTGCTCTACAGGCTTTTTTTTTATCCATGACTATATCACCTCCTGTTAGAGAAACCCCATCACTGAGTCTGCTGATAATACGACTGCCACAGTCCTGATAATGAGTGGTCATGAGACTTTGTACAAGAAGCAGGTGGTAAGGCTGGAGGTGAAAACCCATCCTGAATATCAGCAAATTCAAGGAGATGGTTGTGGACCTGGGGAGAATGGGAACATCATTCACTGCACTGGTTTTTGTAGACAGGTATGAGGTTTCGCAGGTGATTCCTTTAAAATACATGAAGGTTTAGATCAATGACAACCTGAAACACCGGCTGAAAAAGTAAGAAACCAGCGAGCAGTCCCTTAAAAATGATGCCTCTTCACTAACTAACTGAACTCACATAACAGCCTGACTAGGTGATAATCATGCTCAATGACAGCAAAAACCATATTTCTCTATACTTTGGCCAATACTGATATCTCATGTATTTAACATGATTACTTGGGAACTTTAGAAATGTATGCATTTATTGAACTTTTGCCGAGACGAGAGGATATCTTCACCTGTGAAGCCTGTTTTTGATTGTGATCAGCTTTGAAGGATCAGCCGATTAGAATCTTTTTTTTTTTTTGTGAGAGACTGTGGCATAGGAAGTAGAGCAGGGCATCTACTAACTGTGAGGTTGGTGACTTGATCCCATGCTGCATCTTTTCATGCCAAAGTAATCCTTGGGCAAGATACTGAAGCCCGAGCTTCTCCAGGTCCATTCACTGGAGTGTAAATGTGTGTGAATGTTAGATATAACGCACTTAGATGTGCTCCTATGAATATGCGTGTGTCAGTGAGACACGTTGCATAAAGTGCTCAAGTGGAATAGAAAAGCACTGTACAAGAACCAGTCTGTAACATCCTGAGACCTGCTAGTTGGTCTGAATACAAAACAGTGGACCAGCGTTTAGGTTCGAGAGGTCGGCACTAAAATATGTGTGATTGAAACGAAATAGCTTTGACAGAGTTTGTACTCTCACTATATTTGATGATACTGCAACAACTTAAAATGTTGCTTTGACTGTATGTTGAAATAAAACATTATCATCATCGTTGTTCTGTGTGTACCTACCCCGAGGTAGAAAAGAACGCCTCGGCCACTTTTATTTTTTACTTGTAACCACTTTCAGAGATACAAAAGTCGCTTTTCTCACTGTGATGGACCGAGTTGAAAAGCAGGAGTCGTCACAGGAATGATTAGAAAAAGAGGGTTTTTCTTTATTTAACCCAAAAAGTTATATTTACAAAAATGATAAAGTTTAGCTCAAAAAAGAGGTCAAACAAACATAACTGACCTAACCAGGAAATGACACACAAGGTTATATATAATGGCTGATCAGACCACTATGACACAACAGGGATAACTAAACACAACACAGTCACGAACCACGAAAAAGGACACAGAGCAGTCCAGTTTGTTAGTAAACTAAACACCAAAGAAGAAAATCAGAAAACACTAAACTCTGAATTCAAATATTTAGTTAAATACAAAAGTTTGTTTAACTAAAGAAAATACACGTTCTCCCCCCTCCAGCAGGATGTGGTGGTGCGGTCCAATCATCCCCTCTTTGTATTTAAGTGCTCTAAGCCCAGCTGCCATCTTTGTCCGGCGACTCTGGTAGCAGATAAGGAGCTAATAAAAGCAACAAGGGTTAGTCACAATCACAAACCAAAAATTGGCCATCACATTCACTCTGCTTCTTTTTGCAAACTTTATTTTCAGCTCTCTCCTGTCGTGAGTGTGGCGCTGTGGCTCTGAGGGGCGGGTCAAGTTTCCTCCCTCCAGCTGGATTCAAGTAAAGCCGTGCAAAGCCGTGGTAGTTTTTAAATAAACTTAAATATATAAATTAACCACATAACCGAGGTTTTAATCTAAATGCCATATAAAAACATTAAAGAAAGCACAATAAAATAATATATGGTGCTCTGGTTCTACTGGTGTACCAGTCCATTGAATCAATTCAATTCAATTTTATTTATATAGCGCCAAATCACAACAACAGTCGCCTCAAGGCGCTTTATATTGTATAGTAGATCGTACAATAATAGATACAGAGAAAACCCAACAATCATATGATCCCCTATGAGCAAGCACTTTGGCGACAGTGGGAAGGAAAAAAACTCCCTTTTAACACGAAGAAACCTTCGGCAGAACCAGGCTCAGGGAGGGGCGGGGCCATCTGCTGCGACCGGTTGGGGTGAGAGAAGGAAAACAGGATAAAGACATGCTGTGGAAGAGAGACAGAGATTAATAACAGGTACGATTCAATGCAGAGAGGTCTGTTAACACAAAGTGAGTGAGAAAGGTGACTGGAAAGGAAAAACTCAATGCATCATGGGAATCCCCCGGCAGCCTACGTCTATTGCAGCATAA
>VUQG01038597.1:0-13493 GCA_015106755.1 Etia nguti
AAAACTATATTAAAACGGTTGTAAAATATTGATAGGAAACACAGCTAAATGTGGGGGTATAAATTTATACATTTTTCAAAAGTAATAATAATAAAGAAAGAAAAACATGTTGCTATGATCCTTTGTCTCCATTGTTTTTTTTATTGTCCTTTTTGTTTCTACAACTTATTTTCCTCTGCTTCCTGTATTTCTCTGTCTCCTTGTTCAGTGTTTAGTTTATTTATCTTAAGGTTATTTCCTCTTTTACTTTAAAGCTGTGTTTTTCCAAATTCCTTGCTTCATTTTTACTTTCTGCTTTTGTACCGTTCACCCTTTCACAAGCATCTTCTCTGCCTGCATTAAGTCAAAGTCAAAAGTCAAAAAGACTTTATTTATCCCCAAGGGGCAATTAAGATAGCTGATACCTTGCCGACCATACATACAATACACAAACATCACATTGGGGAGACAGGTCAGACTAGGTAGCACTGGCCGGTCGACCACACGAGCAGCGACCCGAACCGAAACCGTAGAAAATGCACAAAATGAGGAAAGACGAGGAGAAAAAAAGAACTCCCCCCAGACTGAGCTCCAACAGGGAGATCAGTTTGAGAACAGAAAAAAAAAAAACAACTCAGCACATAGCACATGAATCATCACATCTCACAACATAGAAGACATAAGCTTCGAAGGCGTTTGGAGGGGGTGGGGGGGTGAGTGTAGGTCTGTGTCAGTGTACATGCGTATGTGTGCGTGTGTTCCATGTTCAGCCGAGAGAAAGTGTCCCTTTACCCGGTTAGGCAAAAGTCAACAATCTTCGGTCAACGCGCGGGGCCTTGAATGAGGAGGGAGAAAGTCACAACACAGTCTTGTTATCTAAAGGAGAATTTGTTATTCCCGTCAGCTTTTGCCTTGAGCATCCAGCTGGCGCCAGGGGTGCCGCATGAAATGAAGATGGTAGTTGTTTTGGTTAGTGTGAACAAACTGCTTCCAATTTTACAGTAGGTCTAATGTCCGTCACTGGTCACAGGTCTCTCAATTCCCATTGTTCTTCTTCAAGATCAACGTTGTTCTTTTCAAGATCACTTTCAGAGATTGAGTGCTCTCAATTGTGTTCAATCGGCCTGCTCTATTTGTATAAAGTGAGGCCTGTAGCTTTATAGATAGTTTTTATGAAACATTTTAACCTCACTGATTCGTTTGTCATGGCTTGTGTAAAAAACAAGCTCTCCAGAGAAGAGATACAAAAACTGGACCATTTAACATGGACGTAAAAGGATAAGTTACAATAACTTGCCCTATAACTTGGCACATGGAGAGTGGAGCACAAACAGTTAATAGATAAGAGTGGACAAAAGCCAGCTCCTCTAGCACACAGTTAACATTGATAATTGATTATACCATGATGTTTTTCTAATATTCAAAATTGCATACTCTTCATCATGATTCCGTCGTAGTCTATTTTTTACCTTATTTAGCTTTTATACATTGATACTTGTCTTTTATTTTTCATTTACATTATGTTTTTATTTTGTTGTACTAATGTAAGGTAACCTTGAGGGTCTTTACAGGCACCTATAAATCAGATGTATTACTATTATTATTAATATTTATAAACTCAAGCAGCAGTTTTCTTGAATAAAGCTAACCAAACAGCAAACTTAAAATAACAATAACAATAATAGTAAGTGTGTGTTCCATCACCAAATTTGAAAATGCATAGGTACATAAATCAACAATCCTCTTGTGATGTGTGTGTGTGTGTGTGTGTGAGAGAGAGAGAGAAAGTGAGTGTTTGTGTATGTGTCTTTGTAACAAAATCTACTTGAAAATGAGGGCAGGAAGCTACAATAATGTCCCCCAGGAGCCAGAGGCAGACAGATATAGATCCAGGAGATCCGGGCACTCCACACCCCTGAATAGTACTGAAGACCTCACATCTCGGCGACATCTGCACACCCCTCCTTAACAGGAGGAGGAAGGCCCGGATGAGGCGCCCAGGACCAGTGCTGGACTGGTAATCTGGGATAGCAGAAATTTGTTCATTTTCATTATTGCGACTATATTCCCCAATGAAATCTCTTAATGTGATCGGCCCCTCCCCAACCTTGTAGAAAAAGTTTAGTGTGGAAGAAGTGGTGAGAATGCAGAGCTGGAAAACTTAAAGAAAATAATAAAAAGAAACTAAAAATAGATGCAGCAATATGTGTCAAATTAACTGACATTCTAGCTGTTGGTGCTGCTGCACTGTCAACAATAGTACCAGCAACAAATAATAACCAGGCCTCAGAGTCACAGTTGGTATGCTATTTATTTTTGCATACCAACTGTAAAACTGAATCATAACACCTATTAAAAAAGTTAACATTCATACTACATTCCACATAAGCTGATGATGCTTAAGATGATTAAGATCTTATAGTGCTGAAAAGTGCACTCAGAGAATCAGCTACAGGGACTATAGCTCTACTGAAACGAACAACACGTTTAGTTGAGTAGAATGTTGACACAAATACCAGTACCTCCGTGTGTGTGGGCTTCCAAGTACGTCCTCTTTGACTCCCACCACCCTCTGGAACACAAACTTGAAGCAATCAGGACCTTATAACACCAGGCAGAAAATGTTCCCTCTAAGCCCCAAGGGAAAAAGAGGGAACACACACATGTAAAGGAAGCTCTTAAAAGATGTGATTATCCTAACTAGGCTTTCATCAAGTCAGCAAAGATGCACAGAAAAGAAGATCAGACACCAACTAGGGAAGATCTGAAAGACAAATGTAACAATATTGTCATCCTCTATCTAGCTGGTTTATCAGAAAAACTCAGGAGAGTCTTCTCCAAGCACGACATCCCAGTGTACTTCAGACCCAGCCACACACTCTGACAAAAACTGGTTCATCCTAAAGACAAAACTCCTAAATACAACTAAATGGCGTGCTGTAGGACATCATGGAAGATAAGTTAATTAGACAGACTGTGAAAAATTTACCTGAGGAAAACTCTGAGACTTTAGTAAAAATGCTTAGTTACACTCCTGTTAAGTGGTTCAAACTGTCATGGTTCTTGGTCTTTGATCCAGATTTTTGAGTTTGTTGTTCATTTTTGCTGAATAATGAGATTCTGATATTCAGTTTAGAGAACCTCTGAGTTTTGTTACTTAAGTTCTCATTCCTATTTCTTGTTTATGTCAAGGCGAAGCCGCCAGAACACAAAATGGACTGCACTGCTGCCTCACAGCAAAAAGGTCCTGAGTTCAATTCCATCATCAGGCCGGGGTCTTTCTGAGTGGAGTTTGCATGTTCTCCCCGTGTTTGCGTGGGTTCTCCCTGAGCACTCTGGCTTCCTCCCACAGTCCAAAGACATGCAGTTAGTGGGGATAGGTTAATTGGAAACAATAAATAGTCATTGTTAGCCCTGCGACAGACTGGCGACCTGTCCAGGGTGTATCCTGCCTCTCGCCCTAAGACAGCTGGATAGGCTCCAGCGCCCCCCATGACCCTGAAAAGGATAAGCGGAAGCGAATGGATGGAGTGATTTTGATATGATGTAGACAGTGACACAATATGAGGGAGAGGAGAGTCAGAGTGGAGCCAACGAAATGGAAAGAAACTAATTCAGTGTGGCAACTGATAGTCTTACTTGGGAGTCGGAGGAAGTGCATGTGAGAGGGAGGCAAGATTAAGGAGGTCCGAGTGAGTGCGGCGAGTGATCGGTTCCAGGAGATTGCAGAGGGGAGGCAGGCTTGCGATAGCTGAAGTGGAGTCTGCACAGGAGCTGAGGCTGCGCAGGTGGTGAATGAGACCAGCAACCAAACTGAGGATATTGTAGGAGGTTAGGAGAGGGTAATCCGTGGAGTTAACTGGAGACAAGAAAAAACAAGGTAAATGCACACACAAGGAGCAAGAAACAGGAATCAGCCGAATACTAACGGTAGTTAGCTGACATCTGGAGAAGAGTTGTTCTTCTTCTTCTAAATTTTAGCGGTTGGCAAACAACTGAATGGTGCATTACCGCCACCAACTGGTGTGGAGTGTGACTGGAACATCGCTCGGGAAAAAAAACAAAACTCAAATCCTCCCAAGCAATTTACTCTTTTAAAAACTGGAATAAGGCCTGATAACTTTTACTTCTAAATTCTAAAGAGGATAAAAATTCTATAAAGAGGCTAAAAGGAAATAGTTCTCCAAGATCATTTCCTCCAACAGTCATAATCCATGTGTGTGATTTAACGCCATTGACTTTGGAAGCCTCTCAGAAACTATCTAACGATTTTATGAGTTTTTTTTAAAAGGTTGCAACTACGCGGGCTCTAATCTCTGCCCCCGAGTCTGACCCCTCTGTCTTAACCCTTTGCTCTGCTGTTTTTGACCAGTTTGAGCCTGTGACTCTTTCTTATTTAGAGGATGTGGTTGGACAGGAGACTTTGCCTAGCACAGGGCAGGCTGTTCTTACTATTATTAACAGCAGTTTAATATCTGGTGTAGTCCCTGCTAATTTTAAGCATGCAGTAGTACAACTCCTGCTTAAGAAACCTGCCCTGGCTAACTACAGGCCTATTTCCAAGCTGCCTTTTCTGTCTAAAATGTTGGACAAAATTGTATATTCCCAATTTATTGATTTTTTAAAATGAAAATGGTATCCTAGAGGTCTTCCAATCAGGTTTTAAAAACCTCCATAGCACTGAGTCAGCACTCTTAAAGGTTTACAATGATATCTTCCTTACCTGTGATTAATCATGTTGTTCTTGTCCTCCTTGACCTAACAGCTGCTTTTGACACTGTAGACCACAACAGTTTACTGTCTTGCTTACACCATCTTGCAGGCAGATTTATCTGCCTCTGAAGCAGAAAAATGCCTTCTCTATTAAACCACTTCTGGCATGTCTAGAAGATATTAAAACTTGGATGGCCCTAAACTTTTTAAAGTGTAATTCAAGAAAAACAGAGGTGATTGTGCTTGGTCCTAGCGGACCTTGTGATCCCTCCACTATTGATTTGGGACCCCTGGCAGAGTATTTTAAACTTGTTGTTACCAACTTGGGTTTTAAGATGGACAGTGATTTTAAATTGGACACTCAATTTAGAGCTACAGTCAAGTCCAGTTTTTATCATTTAAGGTGCTTGGCAAAGGTAAGACCTATTTTATCCAGAACGCATTTTTAAACAGTAATCCATGCTTTTATTTCATCTCATTTGGATTACTGTAATGCTTTGTATTTTGGAGTAAGTCAGTGTATTCTATCTCGTCTGCAGCTGGTTCAGAATGCTGCTGCATGACTTTTAACCAGAACTCGCAAAAGAGAGCACATAACTCCCATCCTGGCTTCACTCCATTGGCTGCCTGTATATCTTAGAGTTCATTTTAAAATTCTAATGTTTGTTTTTAAATGCTTAAATGGTCTTGCCCTACCTTACCTCTCTGAGCTTCTTCATCCTTACTCACCCCCCAGGTTTCTCAGGTCAGCTGACAAGCTGCTCCTGGAGGTACCCAGGTCCAAGAGGAAGCTCAGAGGGGACAGGGCCTTCTCTATTGCTGCTCCTAATCTCTGGAAAATTCTGCCCCTGCACATTAGAGAGGCCCCTTCATTGTCCACTTTAAAAACCCATTTTAAAACCCATTTTCATTCTTTGGCTTATGACACAGTTTGACCCTGATTTTACTGCTTTAATTTAATCCAGTGTGTTGATTTTATTGTATTAATTTTATTCTAATTATTTTATATTATTTTATTTCTATTTTTTAACTTATTCATTGTATTTGGCATGTCAAGTGTACAGCACTTTGTTTTCAGCCCAGGAGTTGTCTGAAAGTGCTATATAAATAAATTGTTAGCTTACTTATTTGTGCCATCTCAGTGTGTGTATCTCATATATCCTGTTTTATTCTGACAGTCTCTTGTCCAGTGTGGATCTTGTGCATTTCCTTGTGTTCCTTGTGGTGATCACCCTCATTCCCCAGCTCTGTGTCACTTAGTTTAGATTTTTAGTGTCTTTCCACTTTAGTTATTGTTTTTGTAATCAGCAGTAAAGTTGTCTTTAAGGTTAGTTTTGTTAGGGTTGAAAATTTTTGATTTTTCTACTAAATAAAACTGTTTTACATACACACTGCAAATGTGCTCATATGAGTTGGCACCCTGTCTTTTAAAGGGCAAAAGCGTTGTTCGGCATGCCTCTCCGGACTGATATATTGTAAGAATGACGTAGAATGCAGAGGGTGGATTGCAAACACACTGACACACACAGATACTGGTTAGAATAAGTCTCTGGGTTAGAGAGTCACGAACATGATATCCTGCACCAGAACTTAGATTCAGTAGGAGAGCAATGGATAATAACATTAGATTATCAAGGCTAGGCAGGGAGGTGTTTTTCTTTTCTGTCCCTTACAGAGGAGGGAGCAGATACCAGACAAGGTCACGGAGGTACGAGGATGATTCGCAGCAGACAGCAAGACTGCCATGTCCGTGTGGGAGCAATGTGGGAGCAATAATTCCGATGTTCTTTTACAGTTGGTATTTGGTCATTAAACACATTTTGTTGTGTTGTGGTTTCTGTTTTAGGTGACTGGAAATCTTTGGTGAGTCTCAACAAGTGAAGAAACTTGTTTTCAAAACTTGTCTGTCTATTTAGAGACATTTGTCCTTGCAGTGATTATTCTGGTTATTCTGTGAATAAAGCTGCCCCAACCCCTGCAGTAACATCTTATTAAATAATTTACAGGCTGATTATAGTGACATCTACAGTACTGTCATCTATGACTGCAACACTGGTGAGTTTCATTTTCCTTTTTTCCTGGTGTTGTCCACTCAGATTTTCAAATTCTGCTGAAATACAAACAGACTGCTTGAATCTAAACAGACATAATCATAATGTGATTATAGATACAAATGATCACAATATGTGTATTCACTGAAGTGTAAAATAAATTATTTGAGTGTGTCAACTATTAAATATTTTTAAGATTTTTTGCAATATACTATTAAAGACTTCTTTGTAACCGACACTTTATTTGTGCTTCTTTGTTTCTGTTCTATAGAGTGAGAGCTGCACATCCAGTGGGAACTGGACATATTAAAATATGTCTGTGGACATATTTTATTATAAAAGAAAACACTTTCTTGTTTTGTCTTTGATGTTCATTTACCACATAAGTCAATATATTGTTTCTTCTGCGGAAAAGATTTTCTATCTGCCATAGTGTATTATTACCTGACATACAAACATATATGTAATAGTACCATAACTGCATGCAAACAGTAATGATAATTAAAAAATAGGAAAGTAGTGTTTAACAGATGCAAATGCTTACTTTGAATTTCATTCACAAATTATCAAAATAAAAATAATTTTTGTCATGGTCCTTATTGTCTGTTGGTTTTATTGTGCCCTTTTGTGCTTCCAGTATTTTTTTATTTCTCTTGTTTTCCTTTGTTCTCTGGCTTCCTGCTTAGAGTTCTTTATCACTTCAAAATATGACGCAAAGAAAATATGACTTTATGAACAAAGTGGGGCATAACACACTTTCTTATGCTAGTGTCATAACATGTAAAATTTACAGTTCATTATGTGAGCACTGACTAAATATCTAAACATTAATTACATCATCATGAGCATGAGCTACAGAGATAATTAACATGGCTACCTGCATAATCTCAGTGTATTATTACTGGCATAGTGAGTGTGATAGTATGTTTATATGAGCATTTAGTTCAAAACACCACAGCCATGCTAAGTGTAGCCTACTACAAGATAGGGTAGGCTCAGATATAGAACACTGAATAATAAGCCGACAGGACTGACAGTCCTGTTGGCTTATTATCCAGTGTTCAGTCAAGTCAAATCCAAAAGTTCAACAGTCTGTGATTGGTGCGATTTCGTCCTACCACACTGTTGCAATTGTTCGTGAGGGAAGAGCAACCTGCCCTTCTGGGCCAACTCGGAATGGCTATGGTTCGGTTCAAAGGGAAAGGCTCGCCATCTTCCTCATCAGGGAGAAACCCAGGTCTCACGATCCCACAAAAAAAACTTAGCCAGCACGCCTCTAATGTTCACTCTCAGAGAGGATCTGGTCCACTTCACCCACAGCCTTGCAGATCGCGACGGTTCCAAAGTTCAAAATATTCACAAGAAATTGGGTCCATTTCTCCAAGGTCCATGCAGATCTTCAGTATGGATATTTATTCAATTTATATTGTTTATAGTCATTTTTATCATATAGCTCGGCAGTGAAAATCAGCAGTGGCGTCCTGCGCACTCGTCTCTGTGTGAGCACGTACGACAGTACAGAGCAGGGGAAGGCGGGGCTTGTTCTGCCTTAACCAATGGAGGTCTCGAATTTATTCTTTGGGGTTTTATTCTTTTATTTATATTATTTATATTTTATTACAGTTTTGGCGAGCTCAGCTCAAGTGATTGACACCTTAATGATGAATCACAATTAACAATGACAATGTTGCACTGCATTACTGAGTCCTACAACTCACTGCATGCCATGGTGGGGTAAGCTGGTGTGTTTTAGGTGCGGACCCAAAAGCAGACAGGGAGGGAGACGAAACTGAGTTGCAAACAAAAAAACACACCTTTATTGTGGCTGATAACATGAATACACAACTAAAACGAGGGCAAACAGGGGCGAGAGCTAACTGAAAACCTAAACATGGAAAACTAAAATAACTGAGACGAGAGCGAGGAACTATGAAATGACTATGGCAACTATGAGAACTATGATAACTGATTTCTATGATAACTATGATTAGACATGGAAGACTATGACAACTATGACTATGAATACATGGAGGGAGGTAACACAGATAATCCCATGAAGACTGAAAGAGACACACAGACTAAATATACACAGGAGGTGATCAGGGGAAGTGGAGACACATGAGGAAACAGCTGACCCTGAGACAAACCAAAACAAAAAAACCCCACACAAGAGCCCTAAATCAAAATAATGGCACAAAAGTCCAGCACACAACTCCGGGGGTCAACAGCAAAAGAGTCCACAGCTGGGCCGTTCAGGAGGCAGGCCCGGAGGTCAGCAGCACAAGAGTCCATGATTTCTTAAATCAGGAGGCCGACCCGGGGGTCGACGCCACAAAAATCCACAACACAGAAGTTCAGGGGGCCAAGCCGGAGGCCGACAGCACCAAAGTCCATGATCAGGTGGCTCAAGGGGCCGACAGCGGATGACTGTGATGGAGCAGGTCCGGAGTTTGGCTGCATGGAAGGCGGCGCTGGCGTAAGCATGGCAGAGAACCCTCTAGAGCGCAGGGGTCTGCAACCAGCGGCTCTTTTATCCTTATACTGCTGCTCCGCGTAGCATAGGAAAATAAATATTAAGTATTTAACTTAAGTGTATTTTAAGTGTATTTTTTGTGTTAGTTGTTTTTTTAACTTGGAGTTCTAAACTGGAAGATTATTGTGATCTTGAAATATTAAATTAAAATTATATTTTATTATTTTTTGTCACTCAAAATAAGTGTCACACTCGCAGAAGCCGGCATACCCGCCAAAACGTCATGCATTGAGACTTTCAACCCTAGGTAAGCCAAGTATGGAGAAACGTAAGAAATGAAAAATATCTGAAGAAAATAGAACATTCAATGATGCCTGGCCAGATTCATTTGCATTTACTTCTGACAAGAGTGGCCTACCAGTATGCCTAATTTGTGGATTGTCGATCTTCGTATCCATATACGTATGTGAGCAGCTATTCTCCACCATGAACTATGTTAAAAACAAACACCGCTCATGCCTCAGACGAAAGCTTACAGTCCTGTGACAAGATGAAAGTGACTTCCTACAGCCCCGATTTGCAGACGCTGGAGAGGTTCAGGAGCAGAAGCCCCATTGTAAACATACCACAGCAGACCCAACGATGTTTGCATGAACATGCTTTTCAGCATCTCTTTATTGACCACTTTTCACACACGGTTGCTGTACGCATACAGCCGGCTGTAGCTTTATAGCTCACAGCCCGACACATACCAACAACAACAACATAACAGCAGAGAGATCACAGACTTTAAGCCGATGAGGCGTGATTGCGGATGCCGCCCAGGTGTGACTGGTGGCCGGCGGCAGCGTGTGTGCGCTGGACGTGGACGTCATTATCTAGCTGAGACAAGACAGGATTTGGCGAGGCAAGATCAGACGGTTGCACTGGTGGCGGCGTACTAGCCGTAGGTGGAGGCACCAGAGGTGGCTGAACGGACTCACCAGAGCCGTGCGCAGACGCAGCAGGTGGTGAAGCTGCGGGCGATGTGGGAGGATGCTGGATGGGCTCGGTTGAGCTTCCAAGTGCCGAGGTGGGACGCTGGATGGGCTCGGCTGAGCCTTCAGCTGAAGCATGAAGTTGCTGGCTGAGTTCTCCTGAACCTCCAGCAGATACTTGAAGTTGCTGCATAACCTCCCGTGCAAACTCACAGCAATCAATCCAAAAGCAAGCAGTCTCTAAGCATCCTGAAGTGGGTGACAGAGGAGCCAGTTCACTAAATTCAGGACTGGTGCAGCCAGTCTTAGCTGGCTCTAAAGCAGTGAGTCCAGTCTCTCCAGTCACAGAAGAATTAGTCACTTTTCAGTCCCACACAGTGACAGTTCCCCAAACTCCAGAGGGGCCGGTTCAGCCACAAGAGAAACATTCATTACAAGATTGTCTGCAAAAACATGATGTAAACATTCATGGTCTGGCTCCTGGGCACACACTAAATACCCTGGAGTGTATATAATAGAGTTCGACACAGTAGTGTGGCAGTAATGTGGCAGATAAGCAGCCCCACCAGAAGCAGTATGCGACATAGTGATATTAACAGGACCGTATAGAGAGACGGGCTCTGTAAATACAGGTCTAGAACAATACAGGTGGCACATACTGGTGGCTCTGCAAACTTTGAGCTAGTTGACACGTCATTACTCCAAATCAAAACTTCATCTTGTACTAACTTGGCTGGGTTAGAGGAGCTAGACAGTTCAAAATCATGATGCTTATTATTCACAGAAGTACAGAATATAGTCTCTGCATCTTCTAAGTCCAGGTTACCATCAGCCAAATTCATATTTTCATCCTTAGTCACCAAAGTGAGCATGAGCATGGGCAGCATTTTCAGTACTTAGACTACTGCGCATAGGAACAACAGGCATAACACTTTAGTCCAGTGGTTCCCAAACATTTTTGCTAGGCCCCCCCTTTGTTTTACAATACAAAGGGGGGTTGTTTTTTTTCCTGTGTAAGAATATTCAAAACTGCTATCAATAGATTTTTCAAAAAATGTTTCTCTGTGCAAAATGGGTTTAAAAACATAAAAAACTCTCTGAGAGGAAAAATAAAAAATTAAAGGTTTGTTGTGCAAAATAACAATTTTAGTCCTCATATCTTTTCAGTGACTGGTGTGAACCTGCCTGTTGCTCCAGATCTTCTTAAACATGGGTTGCAGTTTTGAGACTCTGAGTTCATTTTCAATGTCCAGCTTTGATCTGTACTTTGTCTTGATTGAAGCCACAGCAGAAAAGTCTACCTCACATAAGTAGGATGTGGCAAAAGGAAGAAGTATGGCCAGGGCTTTCTTACCCAGCAGTGGGTAATCTTTCTCAACTCCAATCCAAAATGCATCCAGGGTCTTTGAATTAAACTGCAGCCTCTTTGTTGAAACAGAGGTGACATCAATGAACTGTTCCTCCTCGGATGTGCTTAAGTCAGCAGGGGGTGTTGCACTGAAGGGGTCACGGATCCAGTCATATTCTTTGGAATCCTGCACCAGGAAATATCTCTGGAAATGTTTCTGAAGGGCAGACATGTGTTCTTTCATGCATGAGATCACTGTGTTCTGCAGCTTGTTGTCTTCAATGAATGATTTCAAATTCTCAAATGAGTCCACATTTCCATATTTCACTCGCTGGTGCCACATCTCAAGTTTTCTGACAAATTATGTGACTTTATCTGCCAGATGTGGGAGGTGAGTGATCGTGTCCTGCATCTGCAAATTCAGTTCATTTAGGATCGGGAACATGTGACTGAGGTATGCCAGTTTCATGGGAAAGTTGTTACAGCTAAATTTGTTGGCGAAATGACTGCCCTCTTCCTTCGCTGTGATACAAAACGGCTGTGTGGTCGGAGCCCACTTCGTTGCAGTGCTGAAAAAATCCGGGCTTTCACAGGTCATGTTTTGATGTAGTTGACTGTGGCGATGACATCAGTCATTACGTCACTCAGCTCAGGACTCAGCTGTTTAGAAGCCAGTGCTTTGCGATGTACCATACAGTGCGTCCACTGCACATTGGGGGAGACACGCTTGATGAGCGCTTGCAGCCCTCCTCATTTCCCAGCCATAGCCTGTGCCCCGTTTGTGCAGATCCCCACACAGTCCTCCCATTTCAGCTTGGCCTCTTTCAAGTAAGAGTATGATTTTAAGCAGCTCTTCTGCAGTGCCTCTGCCAGGAACTTGTTTGCAGACAAATCTGGATATTACTCTACCATTATTTGTTCAAACGAAGATTCCCCTAAGACACTGTTTTCACTGTTTAACTCTTCTTTTAGAGCACCAGATCCTCTCCCTGCTCACCTTTACTCATCTTCCTTTTGCGATTCTCTAATGTTATTTTTCTCTGAGAAAATCCACAAAATACACCAAGTCCTGGCCTCTAACGTTACTTGTAGTTTTCCCTTTGTAATTCCTCTCCCATCACACTGTTTTTCTGCTTTCCAGCTTCCCTGTTTCACTGATATTTCAGATCTCATCTGTAAGTCAAAATCTTCTACTTGTCAGCTAGACCCCACTCCTACAGTTTTGGTCAAGGCCTGTCTACCCTCTCTGCTTCCCCTCATATCTGCTATCATCTACTCCTCACTTACCACTGGATCTGTTCCTGCTTCCTTCAAAGTTGCTGTCATCACCCCAATACTGAAAAAAACAGGTCTTGATCATTTTCATCCTATCTCCAATGTACCATTTCTATCAAAAATTATTGAAAAGATAGTTGCCACACAACTCCACTCATACTTAACTAATAATAATCTGTATGAACAGTTCCAGTCTGGTTTTCGCCCCTTCCATAGCACAGAAACAGCGCTTATAAAAATAACCAATGATCTTCTCATGGCAGCCGACTCTGCTTTACTCTCCATTCTTATTCTTCTCGATCTGACTGCAGCATTTGATACTATTTCTCACTCAATTCTCCTTAGTAGGTTAGTCTCCATCGGTCTCTCCCATACTCCGCTAGCCTGGTTTAAATTATACTTGTCTGATCGCACTCAGTTTATTCGACTTCAATCCTTCACTTCTCAGTCCTTTCCTCTGGTCGCTGGCGTGCCCCAGGGATCTGTCCTGGGACCCCTTCTTTTCATTATCTACCTTCTTCCGCTTGGACACATTTTCTGTAAATACAATATTCACTTTCACTGTTATGCTGATGACACCCAGCTTTATCTGTCTACTAAACCCGATTCTGCTCTCCCCCTGTCCTCCCTCACCCTCTGTTTAGCCGAACTTAATTCATGGTTTTCTTCCAATTTTC
>VUQG01038602.1:0-22670 GCA_015106755.1 Etia nguti
AACCTTCAGTAATAGTAATAAATCACACAGCAATAGTACATTCATGTAGTTGTAAAAAGCATGATAATATATTAAGTATTCCAAAGTATTCAGAATACGTTACTCTCACTGAGTAACGTAACAGAATAAATTACAAAATACATTTTGGGGCACGTATTCTGTAATCTGTAGTGGGATACATTTTAAAAGTAACCTTCCCAACACTGACCTTACAATATAAAGTGCCTTGAGGCAACTGTTGTTGTGATTTGGTGCTGTATAAATAAAATTGGACTGAATTACATACAAGTGCTTTGGTAACAGTGGGAAGGAAAAACTCCCTTTTACAGGAGGAAATGTCCAGCAGAACCAGGTCCAGGGAGAGGCGGCCATCTGCTGCTACTGGCTGGGGGTGAGGAGAGAAAGACAGGAGAAAGACATAGCCAGAGATTAATAATGACTAATAATTAAATGCAGAGAGGTGTATCAACACAAAGTGAGTAAAAAGGAGAGGAAAAACTCAATGCATCATGGGAATCCCCCAGCAGCCTATTGCAGCATAACTAAGGGAGAATTCAGGGTCACCTGGTCCAGCCCTAACTAAAGCCCTGAAAACTGAAGGCTCTCCCTCCCATTCTACTTTTAAATACTCTAGGAACAACAAGTAAGCCTGCAGTGCGAGAGCGAAGTGCTCTAATAGGGTGATATGGTACTACAAGGTCATTAAGATAAGATGGGGCCTGATTATTTAAGACCTTGTCAAATCTGCCCGTATCAGTCTGTATGCACAGCTGAACAGTGATTGATGTGATCCTATTTCAAAGCATTGTCCCTGTTGCCATGCTGAAGTATAAATGTTAGACTAAATGGAAAATATCATTAACTGTGTGAAATTCAAACGTAGTGTTGTGTTTACATTCAGTGTGACACACAAACATAGACCTTGTTAGACTTCGTGCATTGTGTGTACACTGAAGGCGTAATGAACGTGTTTCGTGTGGTTTCTTCCTGAATGAGTGAATTAATCGTGTATTTCAAAAATCATATCTCATTACACATAATAACAAGAAGCACTCTGAGAGTGCAAATCTGCCACCAAGGAGCTCAATCACCAGGAAGTATTTGCTTTTAAGGAATACTATTGTTTTTGGTATATATACTCATTTAGTTTTCTTTGGTCTTTTAAAAAAAGACAAACAATGCAAATTGCAGGCTTTTGTTATTTGCCCTGTTGAAACACCCATTTAACACGATTGTGAGTATAATTATTTTTATTATTTATGTGCATTTGTTTAAATGTTTACTAATAAATATTGAGTAAAAAAGGTTTTAACCACATTTATTATGTTTTCCAAGAAAATCACATTTATTCAGGAACATGTATTGAAATTGTTATGTATTTAAACAGTTATAACCTGTTTCTGTAATGCACATAAACCTATTGTCATCTTAAACTACTCTATATAACATTAATATAACACTTTGACCTTCAGTTTAATCTATTGATGTTGAAGGTGGTGATGTTTTAAATCTTTATACAGTGCTTTTTATATGTTGACAGTACCCTTGTAATCATCATAGTTTCTAAGTTATGATGACAATAAGGTGAATATTTCTGAATGTCTTGCTCAATCCTTCAAAGTAACTCCTTGACTTACACACCATATGAAAGCTTTGCACCTGTGTTTGTGCTTAGCTGTTCTTAGCTAGTCTTGGTTATTTCTACACCAGTAAAGCCAAGTGATGACATGTATTACATTCATTAACTCTCCTGAATCATTTATTAGTATCAGATAAACAACTTTATCCAATGACAAACTGAATTTTTATAATGCTCTGCTGCACAGTGAGCTAAGTATAGTAATGTTAACCTATCAATGCATCTTTGTTGTGAAATAAAAGGTAGAATTGAAATTGACAACCGTCATTACAATTTCTACAGAACCAGCCAATAATATGCATCAATCTTACATGTTTTTTTTTTTTATTAAAAACTATAAAGCCATGCCTAATGGTTCAGCTGTAGTGTTTCAGCGCTGCTAATGGGAGCTGTTGCCTCATTGGTTTATATATATATTGGTATTCAATAGCTGGATTAGCATTAAAACTGTCAACGTATTCACCGCATACAGCAGAGACTGAAATCTGCTCAACTTCGCTGTGATGTAAAGACTCAACAAATTTGCCATCTGTAGAAATAACATGAATGGTGAACGGTGTCATCTCGGTGCCACATAATGAGGACTGCTGGAGGCCTTTCAGACTGCTGAGAGCAGAGCGCGTGCACGTCTCCATCCAGCTAACGTTCGACTGACAACTCTCCCCTCCCTCTTTTCGCCAATTAGCTCCAGTATTAGCATACGCACTCTATTTGCATGAGCAACGACTAATTCCTGGTGTCAACGCACAGCTGTCGATGCAGATTAGCCAGGCTAGTTGTCAGAGAAATCTCCATATTATCGTCGCTCTCAGTGTTGGATCAGGCTTCATCTGAAAATGAAATGATATACACGCATGCCGTTGTCATCTCGTAATCATCTCGGTGGAACCCCTGTGATTGGCAGGATTTGGCCCTGTGGACAGCACAGAGTCGAGTGTGGATTTCCACTGACATTAGTGCGAAGTGAGCAGAGTTGTGCTGATGCCGAGATAAAGTTTGAGAGCGCTGGAGATGTTTCCTGTTTCCCTGTGTGATGAATAACACCGGCCAGGGTAAATATGAAGAGAGAAATATTTATGACTTGTGTTTCAAGTGTTGTTTTTTACAGGGAGGCTGCTTGTAGGCTGTTTGTTTGGGTCTGCTGGCTGAGAGGATCAGAGTGTATTCTGACATGTTTCTGCTTGATCTACTATATTAGTGTTTCTTGAAACGGCCCAAAAAAAGTAAAAAGGAACCGTGAAACATATGACCATTATGAGCATTGGGAGTTACAAATGTCCTAGCCACAGGTCAGTGTTGGTGTAATCGGTAACATAACCAAGTCAACCAGAAAAATGTCATTTTATACTTAAGAATATCTCTCTGTTGTGGAAGCTCATTAGCTTATTACAGGAGCTCAGTAGTTAAAACAATAAATTATGTATGTATGTATGTAACCTACTTACTACAGTCATGTTGTTCTTATAGGAGATGAAAGTTGTACTTACTGCTTCCATAGGACTAAAGAGGGTAAGTAACAGCCAGGTGCTGCTGACCACATGAACCTGATTAACTGATTAACTGTGATCACCTCTATCAAAGCAGATGTGTTGGTAGTTTGCTGGTCTGGAACATTTAATTTCACGATCATCCCAGCAGATTCCTCCCAGACGATGCGATGCTTAGAGATAATGCAAACAAGCCAGAGTTACATCTCAGACTCTACAGTTAGCATCAATTAGTATGATACATGATAAAGTTCATGACAGTATACTTACAAAGGACTGAAGAAGTATTCCTTTTGTGGAAAAGTTGCCAAGAGCTGGACTGCCAAGACTTCTTAGATAAGAACAAAATGAAGTTGTTAGGTGCTATATGGTAAAAACTAAAGACGCCGTATAAGCTCAGACACCTCATATCAAGCATGGTGGTGGTGGGCTGATGATCTGGGCTTGTTGTGCAGCCATGGGAGCGATCACGAGGCCTCTGTGTAGCATTCTGGAGGCAGCGAGGCGATCTGTCTGACAGCTAAAGCTTTGCCAAAATTGGGTCGTGCAAACGATCCCGAGGTTGAAAAATGCTGAAAAAAAGAAAATTATCAACACACAATGGCAATGCAGACCTCAAGCCTGAAACATCGTGGATGTTACCACCATGCTGCTTTAAGGTACATCACCACGTTAGACTACCAGGCTTTTTATTACGCTTTCATTCAAAGCAGAATTTTGCCAGAAAATGCAAACTTCAGTGAGATTTAAACAATACTGTGAAATTCAGTCAGTTTTTTCTTTTCCTTTTGTTTTTGTCTGAATGAACTAAATGAAAATAAGAATTGCTCTTCTTTGTCAGACGCAGTAAAATTAAGAAATGCTGACCTTCAACGAACAACGTCGCTCATTCAGGGGAATCCACACAGGGAGTGAATTACTGGCTTTGAAGCTGACAGTTGGTCGCTAGCAGACACTCCAGGCTCCTACTGTAGATAACCTCTAATGTATTTATTATCCTGTCATATGTCAATCACTGGTCCTGCTGCCCTCGACACGCCCACTTCACTTTGCCAGCTGTGGTTGACTTTCTGTGGTTTCTGGTTGCCTGCTGTGTGGACGCCACTTTACAGTTTGGGCGCAAGTTTTGTATTTCATCCACGTTTCCACGTGGTAGTTGATTTATTATTTACACGTCTCGGTGATGTAGTGAAGAACGATCATAAGCAAATCCAGTTCAGGTTAAGAGTTTTATTGCACTGGCAAAAACTTTTGGATATGATGTAGATGTGGTCCAGACCTTTAATCGCTTTTTTCTGCATTTATTCCTTTTCATTATCCAGACAAATTGAAACTTCCATATGCTATCAGCCTCCATTATTTTCTCACACACCCACGCACATTTAAACGCATGTACGTGTTTTCACTGCCGCTGCCAAACCAATGAGGATTAAAATAAATAAGGATTGTTATTAATGTGAAGGGAGTGCAAAATGCTCCTGTGACTGATGACATCCATGGTAAAAACAACAGCTCGTTGGCTCGAGGACTGACTTATCGCATTAAAAGATAAACAGTAATAGCAGAGGGCTTGCCCCGTCGACTGCAGCAGCCACTAGCTTATTTCCTGTGTTTACTACAGGATGGCTCTTTGTGAAAATGAAGTATTGTGTTTAATATTGGCTTCTATTTGTGTCCAATTCTTTTCTGGCACTGTCAGAGTCACCGTCTTTTCTAGCAACTCCAGATCTTTCCACACGCAGTCTTTTTTTATTGTCTTTATTTTTTTTTTGTTATGTTTGAGTGTGACGAGCTGAACTGTGCGTCGCTGGTTTTTAACTTAAGCTGGGAGTCTATTGATAATACAGCACAAAAAAACTGAATATTTCTCCTGAATAAAATTGTGTTTCTCTGCTACAAAATATCTCGCCTTATTGTTGAGTTTACTGAGGGCACTTACTGCTTAAAGCCTCAAAAAGGTTTTATACAACATGAAGCAAAATCCTCCTTTCTTGGAATCTGCTCTATTTCAAATATGTGTAAAACATCCAAGGTTTTGGAGGGACCGGTGCATAGTTTTTATTTCGATTTTGTTTTACTTTGTTAGCTTCAATCCACTGCAGCTTTAGATAGTTTCAAGTGTGGGCTTTTGCTTTTCTTTCACTTTAGTTTTTATTGATTAGAAATGTTTGGTTTCAGTCGAGTTCTTATTAGTTTCGGGTGTTTGTCCCAGTTTTTGATAACATGATACATGTGGGATTTTTCAGATAGTTCAGAACTGACAGCAACCCGATAAAATCAACATTCACAGTTAAGTCGTAATCTGTGTTTCAATAAACATATGCACCAGTGTCTCCTCGGGATCGAGACTAAAATTCACGTTAGTTTCAAAAAGCACGAGATATCAATTCAGTTAGATCTAGCTTTTATTTTTAAAAGTAAATTGCTTTTGTGCCTAGTTTTAGTGTTTACATTTGAGATTTTATTAGTTTATTCATTATCATTTGATTGCATTTTTAATTAGTTTTAGTTTTCTACAATAACTTTGGTGCACTGCCAAAAGCAGCAGGTAGAGGTTTGGTTCCCATTAACATAAATGTGGGACTGTCTGCCGTGGCGCTGATGTTTATGGGTGCAGCATAGGTATCAGTCTGCAAAAGTGAATCCAAGCAGGGGCCTTGAGGTGCTTATAATCTACAGAAATAAGTAACGATCATTAAAAGCAGTTATGCCCGTGCCCTCCAGGGAGATTAGCATAAATATGCTCTATGCCCAGCTAATTTTAATTACCCCATGGCTCTAGTCACTGCTTACACCTCCACAATCTAAGTCTGTCTGTGTTTATATATTCGACTGCTCTTTGCAAACTTTCTTTCTGAAATCGACTGCAGTCGGCCAAGTTGGACTCTGACTGTTTGGGGACAGGTTGCCTCCCTGTGCAATCTCTTTGCAATCAAAAGTGGTCACCCGGCAGTTGAGTGTAAAGCATCCTCAACCTCTAGGTCACTGCAACTACTTGCAATTTGTCACTGATTGCAAAGAAATCAATGCAATCACCTGACAGCCATCGATTTCTTTTCTAGGTGCAAAGAGGTCGTCGTGCTATTTTTACTCCAGTGTGACTGAGCCATTAGTGAACTGAAATTTGACACATATTGTTGTAACTTGTTCAAGTTTTAAAATTACTGTTGGTGGGAAACCGCGAGTGGAAGCTTCCTGCTAGAAAAGAGCCGCCGTGGACGTGAAGTCTGCTTCACTCTCTGGCAAAGGCCTGCATTCTGGGATATTCTTTTCTTCTTCAGGTTAACCATGACTGTGCAATAGCAGCATTTGGTATTTAAAAGAGAATGCTTTGAACCTTTAAGCCTGCGTACTTTCATATATCTTCTCCAGCAACAACATTGAATCCAGGAAGAACGCCTACTGAAATACTTTTTTCAACATGAAATATTTGTGCCAAATCTTGGCGAACATCTCAGCAGAAGTAAAGTGATACAAGAATAAGTCCTTTCTCATTAATGCAACTAGAGAGGGAATAACACAAGCCTTTGTGCTTGTTTTAACTTGGATCTCAGTGTCAACACCGTGAAGGATTATTACAAGGCACAGTCATATCTCTCCCTGTCTCTCTGGCTGCCATCACACTCTAATGTCTGACAATTAAGATCTAATCTTTTCTACAGGCTCTCACAGCTAGCATGCCAGCCCACTGCTGATCAAGATAAGCAGCAATCACTTTGATTCCTGAATTAGAACGTAGGAACTGCCATCCCATCTACTCACATTACAGAGTACACTGCAACCATCTTTTATTCAGCCAATATTAAAGCTGGCACAGGCTTCAGGTTGACGTGCAAAGTAAAGAGGGCAGGGAGAAAAAGCATTCCTTCGCTCTGAATTTGGAATGTTTCAGCGTTTTTGACCCAAACCTTTGCTTTTGTTCTGGGCCTCGCTTTTTCAATAATAAATAATGCATCTGGTTCATTAGTTTGTTCACTCCGAGGTGGACTGGGGAACTCTGTTTCACCTCCGGGTCATAAATCAAGGAGAAAAAGCTGTCAGCAAACAGGAACTCGGGATTATAACATGCCTTCACTGGCTCAGAGTGTCAGTTCCTATAGCATTTTTTTGGTACCCGTGTGTCCTCACAGGCGCAGCGCTCTCAGCTAATGACAAATATGTGTGTGAGATATTTGGCAAAGAGGACTTGTGTTTGATTTAGTTGGCTTTGAAACCTATATTTCAACCTCCAAAAGGCTGGCAAGTTCAGTCTGGCCAAGAAAACGGCCAAGTTTTCCATCAAGTGCTCGCTAACGATGACGGGAAAAGGAGCGGTGAGACGGCAGCTGGGTGCAATAGCTCCTCCTCTTGTTAGCTGTTTATCCCTGTGATTATTAAAGGGGAATTTGTTTCATGCAACCCTTTGTGTGGGGTTCAATCCCGTTGGATACACACATTTGTTGCTGCAGTCCTCTATCTGGTCCCTGCAGCCACCGGGCCACAACGACACACCGTGTCCACTTTATATTAGAACCAATGCTGCCACTCTTTCCGTGGGCAAAACTAATTTGTGCTCTCTCTATGGCTCACTGTTGGCCACCTTTCCCAGCATGAACGCATATCGCATGCCCGTGTGTTTGTGTCTGTTATGTATTAACTTAGCAAGCTGGCCTTTTCAAAAATCATTCTGTCATTTTAAATCTAAATAAATTCTGTTAATTCGAGTTTCTTGCATAATGCATGGGCAGACCGAGGCACACATCCAGCAAACAATTTCTCCTACAGCATTGATTCCATTTAATAAAGTCTTTGTATGGAGTCGGCTCATCCAGTGAGAGTGACTCAGGGTCCAAGTTGGTCGAGCGGGCGCCCCGGGGCGACGATCGGCTTACGCAGTCTGGTCACATTGCTCTTCGTGATTAGATCTCACACTAATGAATTATTTCTGAGAAATTCGTAGCAGCGCGGGTCACATGACTCAAAGAACGCACGTACAGTGTGCATGTGAGCCGCCTGCTGCCTCTCTGGGTCCATTTGGGTGGCAGCAGCCCAGGGAGTTTTGCTCTCATTAGGAGCACCACGGGCCAACTCGGCATTACGCCATCCATGACAACAAATTCAACATGAGAAATGGTGCGCGTGTGCGAGACGAGGAGCCAGCTAGTGAAAGCAACACACTCCCCACAGTCTAAGCACAGGGTTAGAAGCATGAAATGGGGACCTTGTGTTTAACCAAATACTCATTTCTCCAACTTCTTTTCATAATACACTATGAATTATTATGCTCATACAGTGCCTGTATTAACAAAGTCAAAATCAGTATCACTATTACTCATGTAAATTTACAGCACTTTAAATACAGAATGTGATTACACTATTTAATGTTCTTGAAACTGTCGGTGATTCTGTTCATAACTGTTATGGACGTGATTCTTAGGTACTGCCGAGGTGAAGAGGGGGTCAGGTTTGGTGGTCTCTGGGTTGTGTCTCTGCTTTTTGCGGACGATGTGGTTGTGTGGGCTTCCATGAGTAATGACCTCCAGTTCACACTGGGGTGGTTTACAGGCGAGTGTAAAGCGGCAGCGATGGGAATTAGCACCTCAGAGTCCAAGTCCATGGTACACAGAGAGAAAGAGGTAGACTACCCACACTGGGTTGGGTTGGGAATGAGGTGCTACCTCAAGTGGAGAACTTCCAAGTACCCTGTGAGATCATGAGTGGGGAGGAGCCGAAATGGAAACCGACAGCCTCTGCAGTGATCTGGACACTGTCGTGGTAAAGAAAGAGCTGAGCATAAAGGCAAAGCAGGTTAATATACCAATCCACCGTTATGTCAGGAACTGCTGACAAAATAACCACACGATTAAAGGTCTGTGGCGTTAGCTACAGCTCACACAGGTTTTCTAATGACATGTCAGTAAAGATGAGATTAGCTCAACTAATTACAGATTCAGTTTCTGGCAGTAAGATTTTCAGACACATGGTTAACAGTGTTAAAGGTTTGTTTGTAATGCAAATCGTGACCTTTTCCTAAAAGTAATCCCAATTCCTAGGTGCTCCCAGGCCAGGTGGGATAGCTAATCCTTCCAGCAAGAGTGCCGAGGTACAGTGCCCAGGAAACAGCCTGATTAGGTGTCTGAATCACCTCACCAAGGAGCAGCGGGGCTTGTGTGAATGCCCCATCTCTAAGGCAGAGCCCAGTCATCCCACAGAGGAAGCGCTCTTTCTTTCTGTCACTACCATGAACCCTCCCACCTCCCCCAAAGGCACATCACAAAATCAAGATAAAAATGTTTTTTAACACGAGCAGGAAACTATTTAAACAGAAAAAATAAAAATCAAGAAAGTGTTACAATAAAAAGGTCACTTCCTCTGCTGCTTAGATTTCTCAAGGCACTTTATTCCTTAGATCTGGGGCTCTGACAGCGACGTTTTTAGCTTTTAGCTGTGTTTGTAGAACAGTTACAGTACAAGACCAGATATATGTATAGCCATGAGATACCTTAAAAGTCAGCAGCAAGATCTTCAAGATCTCAATTCTAAAACATACTGGGAGCCATTGCAAGGAGGCTAAAACAGGTACAGGCTGATAGCTCAAATGGGACACGTCCATGGGCCACAGCATATTTAGGCTTGTTACACAAGGACAAGCAGAGATAAAATAGCATTAAAAACAGCTGCAATCTTTTTAGGGAAATTAGTTCTGGGGTTCTGGGTTTTTGAGCATCGTGGCTTACTATCATGGATTACTGGGACACTTGATGGCATTAGACCATCATTTATAAAAATGTCCCCCTCCAGTTAGGCTTTTCACTTTCCACACATCGCCGCCTGCGCATGCACTAGACGTCCCGGCTCCCCCGCGTCAGATACGGTGGCCTTATTGAAAACTCCTTCCAATTAACAGCAGTTAAAAAAAAAAAAAAAAAATCCATCATCTGTGTGTCTGGATATATAGCTCTGGGTTACAAATACCAGATGCAAACAGCAAGAAAGATAACTAATGAATGCACAGAGTGGATTTAAGAAGCTTACACTTTTTATTAACCTTGAAATTCAGCTTACATCGGACTCTATTGATTTGGTGTCTAAAAGTCAATAGCAGCCCCAAAGACCTCGTGGAAGTACATTGTCTCTTTATGGGATGCATGAAAGCAGCTTTGTACTGTAGTAGTTCGCAGTCAGTCAGTCAGTGTGTGTGTGTGTGTGTGTGAAGTTTAGGAATAATACTACTGAAACATTAACTGTCCCTGTCTTTAATATACATCAAACCTTGAAATCGACTCCCCGGGTGTGGAAGCAGTTTTAACAAAGGGGGCCAGGCTACCCGCTGGAGTCTGGTATGAAACTCAGTACCTGCCTTACCTGAAAATTGAGTCGTGCTACCTGACACGAAGAGCTGGAGAGAACTTCACCCAAGCCAAGCCCATCTGGTAGATTCATGAAATATGGAGCGGACGAGTGTTAAAGGAGATGTGGGTGCTGGCTAATCAGCCGACTTGTTGGATAAGGTAGAGGGAGTGAAGGTGTATGCTACAATATGAGATTGTATGCAAGCACAATTTGTGGTTTTGCAAATGTCAGGAAACACTGTGACTGCTGGGCAAACACACACACGCGGTCAGACAGGGGGCGCAATACGAGCGGCTCGCCTGCGCAGCTGTCTCATGTCGCCGCCGTGACCTCGCGCGCCTGATGACAGCAGGGAAAACAGAATTTGTCAAATCAGAGTTGCTGCTGATGAGGAATAACACAGATCCATATCCCACACATTAGCGAGCCAATCAGAAAACAGGCCTGCCCTGGGAACAAAGGCAGTAGCAGAGCAGCGGGGCGGTGTGGGAACACGCGTGTGCGTACACAAACAGCGAGCAACAGAGCAGTCGAGGAGCAAACGCACACCCACGCTCGCTCCTCCGGCTGAGTCTGGCGGGGTGTCGGGTTGCGTCTGGCTGCTGCGTGTGTGTGTGTGTGTGTGCACTTATGTGTGTGCTTCTTCCTTTGTCCGACTCCCGGTTTTCACTCTGCTCACCATGTGTGCATCCGTGCACGCGTCTGTGTGCGTGAGCCTCCGGCAGGTCAGCTTCCCTTCTCTCCATAAGACACAGAATGCAACGACAAATAAGAGTCTGATTAGTTCCTTCCTTCCTCAATGGCACAAAGCCCGACCTAATCCTTGAGCAAACACACTGTCTGCCGGGAGAGCAGGGAGGCTGATGGAGGAAGGAGAGAGTCCAACCTGTGGAGTGTTTGTCTTTAGGAGAGATAGAAGGAGAAGAAGAGTGAGGGGCAGATGGATTGATGGAGGGAGAGTGGGACTGAGGGGTGGATTGAGCGGGAGGGATCAATGAAAGGCAGGATGAATGAGGTTTGGAAAGAAGTGGGGGGGAATATGAACAATGCAAGGAGGACAAAGACGGAGGTGTGCAAGGAGAGAGGGAGGGATGAAAGCAGGGGATTAAACATGCAGGAGCTGAGGTGAAAAGGTAGCCGTCCCGCTGACCTGCGCCGAGGCTGAAAACCTGATTGGGAAATGAAAAAGGACCGTGGCTTGATGAATGCACACTCCTGTTTGTCAAGGCTAATGCTCTCTGTCCAAACACCCAGTGGTGTGGAAGGTGTGTCTTTACGTGGGCGGGAGTCTTTTCAGTGTCCAAGCTTGCAAAGAGCTAAAGAAAAAGAAAAGAAAAAGTAGAAAAAAGAAAGCTGGCCTTGTGCATCTGTTTCCAACCACATATTCCATCTCCTCAGTCCAGTTCATCACAGTGATCTTGTTGCAGAATGAATAAAAAACATCATGTCATTTTTTTCGTGTATCTGATTTGCCTGTGATGATTACAGTCACACAGCCAAGAGTCCTTTTTGCAAAATGTGGCCATGTGCTATTGTTTATGTTGTGGCTAAAAATCAGTGCAGTCATTGTCATTTCACTGATGGCCATGCTGGAGGCTAAAGCATCTTTTTGATTGTATTGATGGAAGGGGAAGGAAGTTTCAGAGATGGCTGAAGGGTTTTTATGCTCTTATATTTTTAAACATAGTTTCCATGTAAAAATTGGCGTGCGCCACATTAGCAATTTCAGCTTTTCAAAGCCGATAGCGGGTCAGCGACAGAAAACCAGCCAAGAAGAAACAGTATACTCCTTCTCTTTTCATCACGATTTTATTGTCATTTTGAACATATTTTAGATTTCAGTGACAAGTGTTCAAAGAAAAATTCCTTTTTTCTTTTACAACTAACTGCCAATGCTGTTAACATTGTAAGCATGGTTGCTTTTAATGTTTTTCCCTCATTTTCCTCGTTAAGTTTTCTGCAAAGCTTAGATTCCTCACATGCACAGTAATTTTAGGAAGGTGTTTTCTGTTTGTCATGACTTTCTCTCATATACAGTAATTATATCCTGCTAGGATAATGTGCATTCAAGTTTTAAACAGTGAGACCAGTATACATGCAAATACTCAGACACACTTGGTTTCAAACGGATTTTTTCAGCTTGCAGAGTAGATGATGTTGACGAGCGTGGGTGTCACTAACATGGTCAACTCAGATACTGCGAGCACTGAAGTCCCGCCCAGCTGCTGGTTTAATTTGCTATTTGAAAGTAGTTTAGTGGGTTAACTGGCGGGTTCATTTTCAACTTAATTCAATTTTTACACCTCAGCCTGAAAGGCTTGGCACAAGAACTGCCGTCATCCCACCAGGTGGAAAAACGGGCGTGGCGTGGCGTGGACGACCAACTTTGTGAACGCGATAAGGTGACACATGACTTTCAAGTAGATACCATAGGTGCATCTTCTAAAACTCCCAGATTAGTTTGAAGTTTGATGACCTCAACCTCAAGTGCAAGGTCAGAGGTCCAGTTTTCTGAAAATCTTGTGAGTGTGATAACTCAAGTCCTAAGATTTTCAAATTGAAACTATAGGTTCATCTACTAAAAATCTTGGATAGTCAAAGGTCACGTTTATTGGAAATCTTGTGAATGCAAAAAGACCATGATAAAATATATCACACACCTAATATATTAGTCATTTTGATCCTTGGTCATTTGACCCAGCGTTTTGAGTTTCTTGTGTTTTGATGTCATTTTGTATTATGTTTCTTGTTTAAGTCCTCTTCGGTAGTCTTAGGTTGATTCTCTAGTGCCTACGTTGTTCCTGTTTAGATTTTGATGATTTAGTCTTTGCCCTCTGTGTCTTTGCCCTCTGTGTGGTTGTGAGTCTTTGTGTCTTGCTTCCCTCATGTTTCATTCTGTTCCCCCCTGCCTGTCGTCTTATCCATGTTTCCCCAGTCATGTCCCTGTCTGTCTGTCTGCATCTCTGTGCGTGTCCCCTTTACTTCCTGTTTTACTTTGGTAGTCCCCTGTCTGTGTGCGCCATGTGTTGCTTTGCTTCTCTTACTTTGAAGGCATCTCATCTCATGTGTTATGTTTAGTTTTGCTTCCCCTGTCTCGTTATGGTTATTCGTGTCAGCTGTGTTCCTCGTGTGTTCTCATCCCTCGTTGTCCTTCTGTGTATTTATGTCGGCGTCTCCCTCATGGCTGCATGTCTCTCCCTGTTTCCCCATGTATTTAGATTCTTAGGTTTTTCCAGTTTAGTTTTGCATTGCCTTTTTTCCCCTTTCAGCAAATAAAGCTGATTTTCAGTTTAAGTCTATAATTTCTAAGGCATTTAACATATAAAAGCACACATGTTATCAAGTCCAGTAGAATATTAGTCAAAAACCCCTGTGGTCATAAAGGAATGTTCAACTGTAGTTCTTATTGCCAATTACAGAAAGTGACAGTATTCTCAGTGGTTTATATGTATTATGATTTTAGCATTTCATATTCCTGGTTCTTACTTAACCATTTCCTTTTGAACTGATACAGTGAAGAAAGTCATTGAAGCTGATTAAGATCTACTGAGCCCTTGTAATTATGTGTTCTAGAACTTGTGCTTCCAGAGGATTTGTACCCTTAAGGACTCTGCTGCCAGGAGGCTCAGAGCTAGCACTGGCAGCTGCCAGTATTCATTTATATAGCACCAAATCACAAGAACAGTAAACTCAAACTTTATATTTGAGTTGACTGTAAGTTAAAGAGCCAACAATAATAGAAAGAAACCCAAAAGTCAGACGACCCCCTATGAGCAAGCACTTGGCGACAGCAGGAAGGGAAAACTCCCTTTTAACAGGAAGAAACCTTCAGCAGAACCGGGCTCAGGGAGGGGCGGGGCCATCTGCTGTTACGTCTGCTGTGACTGCTGGACACACTGTGGAAGAGAGCCAGAGATTAATAATGGCTAATGATTAAATGCAGAGTGGTGTATAAACACATAGAGAGTGAAAAGAGGTGAGTGAAGAAGAAACACACAGTGCATCATGGGAAAACTCCAGCAACATCCAACCTATTGCAACATGACTAAGGCTGTTTCAAGCTTACGTGGTTGCAGCAAAATCCACACAGTTAAATAAAAAAATTGTTTTTTTTAATGACTTGTGGAACCATTAATTATTTAACGCCATCCAATAATAAAAATATGGAGATGAAAATGGGCATAATAGGTCCCCTTTAAATGTGCAGTAACTTTACTCAGGAAAATCAGTTTGCTCGTATGAAGCAATGTCTTGTCTGTATGGGATCTTTGTGAAGACTGACAGGACAGTCCTCCTGGTGTCACCACGACTGTCTTGTCTTGGGCTCGGCGACAGAAAGACTGTGTTACAACCAGAGGGCGTGGAGCTTGAAAGACAGTGATGTTTACCAAACAGTGAAGGTCGTATTACATTCATGGGAACTGACTCATACATTCTGTAAATAACAGTGAATGTAGTGTTTAGAGCCCAGCATACCATTACCATAAAACTAATTGCTTTGTCAGACTAACAATCCAAAACCCGAGATAAAAAAGAGAAACTATAATTAAATTCCAGCGATCAAAAGTTGATGTGCTTGAATCAGAAAATATTTGGTACAAGGTGTCCTTAAACCACCATCTGTAACAAATTACAGTCCCACTTTTGGAGACTTAAAGCTTAAGGTGGTGGGAACATAATGTGCATGCACGGTTCGTGCGCCCTTTGCACATTTGCGCTTTGTGCTTTTTTCCGTTGTTCATTACTTTTTCGCACGTTTTCCTTTTGCCTCAGGTTTAAGTCTAAAAAGATCTCACTTTAAGGAAAAGATTGTACATTTTGGGTTGGGTTAAAAACGCATCCCTTCACAGTGTTTTGACACTGCACACTGAAAATGATGACTCACTATTGCCATAACCCGGTGCGTTACGCATCGCTGACAGGACACCTTGTGAATAAATGAGCCTCCAGCAGCTTTTAGTCCGCAGTATTTTAACCAAGCGGAGCATATTTCTATCTCGTGAACCAAACTTTGGGCACTGACTACCAGATTTGACTACTTGCAACTTTTTCCTAAAAATTTAAAGCTACATTTAAAGTTATGTGTTTTTCCCCATTTCTTACGCAGCGTCACAAAAAACATTTTCACCACACCTCTTACACGTCACACTGAAGCAGTCTCTTTTATTTATAAAGGCTATATTAAAACGGTGATTTTTTTTGCCTCTAATTTAAGTTATAAAGAATTTATCATGGCATTGTGCGCCCCAAGGCAGCTTTTACTTTCTCGAATTACTCTTCCCTCGGCCTGTCTCCTTCTTTGCCAACCATTAAAAAAAAGAATTATGATCTCGAGCGGCGTCACACTGTGTTTAAATGCGCCCTCTGTGGTTTGACATGTTTGTATGGCTTCTCCAGCACATGCTATAAGTGTGTCTGTATTTATGTGCTCACGTGTACCCGAGTCTGCGATTGTGCATGTGTGGCACGCGGCACAGTCGTTTGTAGAGGAAATGAATAGTTGCTACCATCGTTCATAGCTCCCTAATGAGGCGGCTGGGCTCTTGCTTCTCCTCATGTCTCCTCGTTTTATACGTTCTGTGTGGCCAGGTCTCCTTCTCATCTCGTGTCCCTCAAAACACCCAGAGGCCTCATTACCCTACCGTCATTGTTTATTTGGAGGGGAGAAGAAAAGAGGAGAGGAAAGATCAAAGAAAGGTCTGTGATCGACTGCTTCCTGTCGCACAACCTTCCACAAGGCCAGGTTTGCTGTCGGGGTCTACGTTTAAAAACATGCTGCACAGGCTCAGACTTTTGTGTCTGTGGCTCCGAACTTTGATGGCGTTCGCTTGATCAGCGCCAGATTGCCTCTCGGTGTCATCTAATCCTTTCTGAAGGTTATTGTTTTGCTATTTTGGGGAGACCCAGCTTCACTCCTCACTTTGAAGAAAATGATGTCATGGCTCTAACCAGAGCCCTTGTTGTAATTAAAAATGAAACCGCCTGTGATCACATTACCGGATTATATTGTTACACAGGAACATACTTCCAAACCTGACAGGGAGGATGAGAGGGAGGAAGAAATGAAGAAGGAGAGACTTTTGGAGCAAGAAAGCAGCATTTCAAAGAGCAACAGAAAGGAAAAAGTAAAGGAGAGGGTGTTTTTTTTCTTTTTCTTTCTTTTTTTTGTCAAAAAGGGAAATAAATCCCCTTGAACAAATTCTGGTGTACAGCAGATTTTGTAATATTTGTCCTAATTCCTGACTTACTGTTATAGAGAAATATTTCCAGTCTTCAGTTATTAAAATTTGTCTAAAATATTGGCTCTTGGATCCAACTGTTTGGATGTCAACAATGGAACAAACTGGTTTCTGGACAAGAATATTTAGAGGACTTGAACTTTTGAATGTTACTGGGCTTGTGATAGCCTGGTGACCTGATCAGGGTGTACCCGCCTCTCGCTATGTGAGGGCTGGCGCAGACTCCAGCCCACCTGCACCCATCAACTGGATAAACAATTAAGAGAATGAATAGATGGATGGATGGGACACTGACTTGATTTAAAATCAAGGTGAAAACTGGAATTAAGCTTGATACTGGAAAAAATAACATAAAATAAAATGATTATGTTGTCTTTCCAGTTTTCCTGTTTTGTATACATGACAAGCATGGGACTGTCTGCATATAAATATTCGTACGCGGGTATATGTATAACATATGTGAACTACATATGGTTGTCTGTAGTTGTGTTGATAATATAAAATGATTTTAATAGCAAAACAGTTCACAGACTTAATAAATGTGCTCAACAAAGTGATTTCTCTGTTAATCTGAAAGTGCTGGTGCAAAATGCGCCTGTTTAATTTTCCTGTTTTATTAAAATGGACATTTAATTTGACATCTTCTTTCATCAAGGGTTAAAATGTATTTAACTGTATGTACTTTTTGACTTTAACAAAGAGAAAGAATATTACTGAGCAGAAATAAGAAAGCATATATTCACAGCAAAGGTCTTTCTCTTTTGTACCATTAAAAATGAGAAAAACGTGTTTTTCTTTCATTATCTGTATGACACAGGCTAACATAATATTTTCAAATATATAGTAAAAACATATTCAGGGTTTTTTTTTTTTACAATGCATTTTGTAATTGCATAAAGTCTTAACCGATGGCTGCACAGTGATGGGTTCAAATCACAGAAGGTTCTGGACTCAAAGATTCTTCAAAGTTTTCCAACATGTGAAATAGTTCCTGCACACTCACAGCATGAAGTAGTTGTACTTCAGTTAGAAGTATGTTTCATGCCTGGATCATATGTTTCTGAAACAACTGATAAGGGAGAAAATCACCATGGCAACCAAGGCAACAAAGCTTTGAAAAAGTGGGAGCCGTGATTGTTTTTTTTTTTTTTAACCATCCAAGTAGTTTTATTATTTTAGTCATTGTTTATTTAAAAAAAACAAAACAAGTAATACTAAAAGATGTGTAACATTTACAAGTTTTGTGGGGAAATTTGTGTGCAGTCGTGTCGGTCAGCATCACTGCTCAGAGGTATCAGAGGGAAAGGCAGCGCAAGCCTCTAAAACGTGCTGAGAAAGAGGGCTACTAATGTGCTGTCATACCAGTGTTTGCCAGAAGACATGAAATCATATAAACATATTCAGTGAGTTTGTTGAAATGTCATCTATTGTATGAATTGCTTTAGTGCAACTCATTACGGGGAATGTGGAAAGACTGAAGTGAGAATGTCGACCAAAGCAACCTTACCGACCTCAGACAGATATCGACTTTCCTGAATCTTTTCTCCGTTTTTCTCAGATAAAAGTCTTGTGTGTGTGGGAACGTAGTAACATGATGGGCTTAATGGGAGGATTAGCATTTCAATAGCTATTCAACACACACACCTACACACAGACACACACAGATTTCAGAATGTTTCAGTGAGTAATGAACCGTTTCCACATTCTTTGGCAAATTAATTGAAAATATCGCAAAACGTTTGATTGGGTTAAGGAGCTGAAATGATTGTGTTTAGCTGGTTTGAGATCTGTTGACTTCATAAGATTCACGTGATTTTCATACTGATAAAACCATTCACTGAGGCCTCGTGTCCTATAGACGAGGGGCACTGTCAGATAGCACATTAAGCTGTGAAATGTTATTACAAAACTTGTTATGTCTTAAAATATAAATAGAATTTCATTTATTCCAAATGTATTTCATTATCAGTTACAGTACTATTATTTTTGTTTAGGTTACTTATTATTGCTTATTTTTAAAGGTAATTTTGGTTCCTAACTGCGGCTGTTGAGAGTGTCACACGTGTTTGCAGCAGGATTACAGATCGATGTAGCAGCCATGACGTCACCCACTCGTTTGTTATGAAGCCTCAAGCTGACTGTGAAACTGCTTGTTCATTGGCTAAGGACTTGTGAATCTAAAGCCAATAAACATGCCAATGACAATCAATCTTTCAGACTCTTAGAATGAGCATAATTTACAAAACTGAGTTTATGTTTTATTCCATATGACCAGAAATAAGTGACTGAACTCATAAACTTATCAGGAAAGTGTTTACAAATGTCAGAGCCTAGAGACGATTTTCCGTTTATGAGCCAAGAAGTCTTTTTGCAACCACCTGCCCTCTGGTGGCCATTCAAAAGCATGCAGGTGTAAGGCACTTCCATGTTGGGTTCACCTTTCAGACCCAGAAGCTTGTTTATGCTGTCTGTGGTCGGGGAGAAGAGGAAGTGAAGATGAGTGCATACCCTCCTGTTGATGTTGTTACAGAAGATACTCTTGTAGGAGAAACAATAGCCCACCTTTCACCCACAGGCCACAGAGACCTGAGAATACTACCGAAGCGGAAATCAGGGTTATGATATTGTGAACATTTTTTCTGTATTCATCAGTCGATAGGTTATTAATTAGCATAACCTAATCAGTATTTTCAAATGTACGGTTCATTTTGTATTCTATACAGATTCTAAGTGTTAACAATCAGTGCGGTATAATTTAGTCATTTTGAAAAATGTCAATGGGATTTGTGATAAATGTAGTGCAGTCCATTATGAATTGATTTCGTATGACTGTTTAATCATCATCACCTTTTCTAAATATAAAAGGTCAAAGTGAAGATCTGCTGAAGATTCCACTATTGTGGGAAGGTCTGAGAAACGCTGAGCCTGAGAGACAGTCAGGGTACCTTTGCCTAGCCTGTCCACGGTCCATCACTGACCACCAAACCAGTCATGCTGAACGATGTTACAGGCAGCATAAGGTTTTCCACGCCTTCTCCAGACTCTCTCACGTCTGTCACATGTACTCAGGGTGAACTTGCTCTCATCTGTGAAAAGCACAGGGTGGACCTGCCAATTCTGGTCTTCTATGGCAAACACCAGCCGGGCTCTGTGGTGCTGGGCAGTAAGCACAGAGCCCACTAGAGGACATCAGGCCCTCAGGCCACCCTCATAAAGTCTGTTTCTGATTGTTACGTCAGAGAAAACCAACAACTTTTCCAAGTGGTTATCCGTGTGTACATAGGTGTAAAAAAAGAAGCTTGGGATCAAACAATCAGCAAAATGTATTTAAAACATCTGGGATTATGTTCACTACTCAACTGCTCACCAGGACTAGATTCCAGGAGAGTGTTTGCATTTACCAGCAGTATATAATTACGGAAAAACAAAGCGTTTGCCGTCACGCTGCGTTTCGTTCCACTCCTACATTCCTGTTCTCACAGTTTGGAGAGCCGAGTCTCCCTCCTTGCTGTGCTTTAGCCGCAAACATCCGTTATGCTGCTACAACCCTCAGTGCATAATATTGATTTTGGATATTAGCCCATAAACATTGTTTTTGTTTCTGATACATAAGTAAAAGTAACAAAAGTACTCTTAAGTATATCATAAGTACTGTACTAAAACTTTAACACATAGGGCAAAAAAAACCCCAATTAATTCTTAGCATATTCCTAAAAGTGCTTATCTTAGACTCTGATTTTTAAATAAACATATATACAGAATATAGCATGCCTCTGGGCACAGGCATGTCAAAGGTGCCTCAACCCTACATGCAAACTGTACTCTGAAGGCTTGTGTTGCACGCACGCACACACAGTGTGAAGAAACAAATCACACACTCAAATGCATAACCTGCTGCAGAAATATTATAAGAGAGAGAGACATGTCACTCAAAGAATCCAGAACTGAAATGTACAGGAAAACTCTGCAACAACAAAAATGTGGTAGAAGTACAACTTCCAGGAGCAGAGTCAGCAACTTTTAAAGTTTGTGATTTTTTATCAGCTTTGACTGGTGCATGCTTTTTATGTCTCCATGACCTCTGAAAAGAAGGTTGATTTAGAAAATGTTGCACTATTTCACATTAGTGTAGTAGATTTTGGTTTATTACTGAACAAGTTATTTTTCTAAATGCATCTAATTATTACTTATTATATCTCTGGTTTTCTTCCACAGTGTATTTTTTGTCCTGTTCTTCTCCCCTCACCCCCAACTGTTCATGGTGGGTGGCCGCCCGTCCCTGAGCCTGGCTCTGCTGGAGGTTTCTTCCCGTTAAAAGGGAGTTTTTCCTTCCCGCTGTCGCCGTCTGATCGTTGGGGTTCTCTCTGTATTGCTGCAGGGTGTTTGCCTTACAAACTAAACTGTTGTGATTTGGTGCTGTATAAATGAAACTGAGTTGAATTAAATTAAAAGTTAGTTTACATACTGTAAAACCTGCTATCTGATGAGAGAGGTGAAGAACTCCCCTTTGGCCAAACTAAAGCTCCTTTGTGTCTCTTCCTTGTCATTTGATCGACTTTTTAATGTAGCAGAGTGAGCCAGAGATTAAAGTACAACCTGCGTGGGGGTTTCATTTAAAACGTGCAACATTTCATAAACTGATTAAACCGCAGAAGTAGAATCTAATACGATCCACATTATCAACATGAAGCACTGAGGAGTAATGGGATTTATTGAATTTCTGACAAAACAAAGCAGGGGAGCTCAGAAACATCAAGGTAAGAGTGCAGCAAATCTCCGAGCAACACCGCCATTATTATGCAGGTGCTATGCATTTTTTTGTAGCTCCAGTCTTCTTTGCGGTGGCAGTCTTAAAGCAGGAGAAAGGACCGGTCGTGGTTGTGATTGGAAACTTTTGAGAGCTTCGTTTCCGTCCCTCTCAGGCTCAGTCTGATCAATGAAGTGCATAAAAACTCATTAAATGTTTAATTGAAAGAGATTAAAGCCCCATATTAGCTCGAAAATCTCACTTCAATCTCACAGATACCAACAAATACCTGTTAAAATCTTCCCCCGACACCTGAGGCCACTGAGCTCACCAGGCTGAGAAAGCGGGAAATTCAGCCCAGCCCGACTCCCCTCATCAGCTCTTGTCAGGTCCTGTCAGGTTTCAGTCTAAAAATGTCAAGCTCCAGCCAGGATGGCCTCGGAACATTTTGGAGTGTTTTTGGAGGACTTTGGGGGGTTTCTGTGCCGTCCTGCTGGAAGCTATAAGCAGGGAAACGCGTTCCTCTTCTCTCAACTGTGCTGCTTCGTATTGGGAGGAGGGATGGAAGCAATTACCAGTGCCAGCAGCTGAGAGAGGGCCAAGCCTCTGCACATCAATCAGAATTACTCCACCGCCACTGTGTGCTTGTTTGTGATGGAGAGTGTGTGAAAGAGCAACCCCCAGTGGTGACATGCTTCCTTGCCCCGCAGAACTTTTAGAAAACCATCACACCCGCAATCTGCTGAAGGCTCTTAAATTTGAATGGAGGCCTCCTTTTTTTCTTCTCCCTCCTCTAAATTAATTTTCCCCACCTAATTGCTATGTTCATTACCAGGGCACAATAATGTCAAAAAAAACCCACTGTCCTGATTTAATTTCCATGGCTGAATGTGAAATGAGTCGGAAAAAGAGGCAAAGCGCTGCGTGTGCTGCTTGTCATTTAGTTCATGTTGAACTGCAAACCAGAGGCAATTTAGGTTAATGTGAAATGAGGAGGAGAAGAAGAGAGCGAGCGAGAGAGAGAGGTTACAAAAAAGCAGGGGAAATTTGGTGTGGCAAATTGATGAGTCATCTTTTGTTCAGAGCGTTTGACTGACAAAAGAGCCGCGGAGCATTAGAGGAGCCGGAAACGGTCTCGGCGTGAATTTGTCATTGTGTCACTCTTCTTTTCATATCGTAACACCCCCCCCCCCCCCCCCCCCCCCCCTCCCACCCCCCCCCTCTTC
>VUQG01038606.1:0-20703 GCA_015106755.1 Etia nguti
AACCACAATCAGCCCAGATGTGGCATGCCATCACATAAACAGTGCCATCTACGCGAGGCCTGGCCCATATCTGGATGACATACCACTTACCATGCCAGAAGTCAGCCAGCAGTGCTGGCTTGACACCAGATCCGGGCCAGACCCATCTGCTATGTGGGATGACTTGTTCTTTTGGAGTTTTAGTTGTGGATTATGTTTGGGCTGTGTCTCTTGCCCTTTCAGTATAATATTGTTTTCTTGTGCTTCTAAGTGTCCCTTTGTTTCCACTATGTTTCTTTTTAGGTTATGTAGTATGGGTTAGGGATATTTTGTATGTTGTTTTCGTTTAATAAAACTGCCTTTTGGATTATTCCCTGATGTGCTTGAGTTCTGTTATTTAGTATTTCACTTTGAAAGGCACACAGCCAGCCTTGACATATAATTGTTCTTTAAATTTTTGATAAATATTACATCGGATTGAGATGTAACGTGGCCCAGAGGTACAGTAGGTGTCCCAGAGGTACAGTAGGTGTCCCAGAGGAGGACTGTGTTGAAAGTTGGACATCAACTATCAAGAATGATTTTTTAATGAATTTGTGAATATACAACTAGACTGTCCCTCTTTGGGCTGTCCCAAAGCAACGTATGCGCGCGCATGCACGTGTGAGAGAGAGCGCGTGCACGTGTGTGAGAGAGCGCGTGCACGTGTGACTGTGCGCGCGTGTACTTGTGCGCGGGTCTATGCTTTCGATCGGGAAATAAGGAGAAAAGGCGCTGCCGTAAAGGCCGGTGTAGAAGCGCAAGAAAATTAATGCGGCGGAAAAGAGGCGGCTGACTTGACTGCGGCTCATTTTGAAGTAAAGACCCAATCAACTCTATCATAAAGGCTTATCAGTCCCATGTTTTGACGCAATCCGCTTGCACTTCCAGTTTGACGTGTCGTCACTACATAGAGACTCTCAGCTTTACATCAGGTTATTTATAAATTAATAATAAAAATAATAAAAAGCCATTTTTTATCATCATATTTGTTTAGAAATACTTCGACACAAACGACAAACACCCAACAGGCTAGCCGTGTTGTTGACAAATTGCGCAAAATCAAAGCGCTGATTCAACGTCGATAACTTTATAACAGCACTGGAAACCAACTGTTAGCTGTTAGCTCCCTGCCTTCTCAGTCTTACACTACGAGGCTCACTCGGGGGTCTTTCCAGCACCACCAGTACAACCAGCAGAAGGAATTTACTTTACCTAGAAGCGTTACTACTGTCGTGCCTCCTGTTGTCCTCCTGTTTATCCCGTCTTTCTCCAGCCAGCTGTCCTGTTCGGAGTGACTACAAACGTCAGCCAGCAGTAGAGGGAACTGTTCTTCTTCTACGACCTCAATAAAGCAGACTAGACGCTACAGCTGCGTGGCACTGCCACCTACTGGTTGTTCACCACACTTGTCAAACTCGTCTTCTTCTTTGGTGACTGACAGACCATATAAATGCAATCCATTATTATTATTATTATTATATAAAGGTGTATTACCGCAACCCACATAGTAATACGCGACTCCAGAATGCAAATGACGGCACTTTTGCGCTTAATTTTAAAACCCCACTAACAGAGGTGGGCAGATTAAATATTGATAGTATTAATACCAATGACTGATATTGAGAAGAGCACAAAAAAATGAAGTTGATGTCAAAGGCATACACTGTAAAGAGTGGGGGTTATCTTAGTATTTCTTTACTGGGTGTAAAGAGAGGTAGCTGCATGCTTGTGGCATGAGGCAGTCTCTGAAAACTTAGTCTACAATGTTATGAACATTCAACAGAGACAGGGGGCATGCAACTACAGCAAAATGTTGTTTCTTTAAGAAGCTCCAAAAGTGTTTTAATCAGCTGAACACAAAGACGGTAATAAGGAAAATGAAGATATATGGAAGACACACCAGACAGAAGTTTAGGGACGTGGCTAGTTTCAAGAATTCCTGTTAGTGTTTGGAAGGACAGCACAGCCCTTGAACACCACATCCACAGCTGCAGGATCCAAACTGCAGAATGTGTGAAGGTGATGCTGAGACCACACCTTGCAGCAATCTGTATACAATGTTAGTAGAGTGTACAGGAACACCTGTGATGCATGTGGAATAAAAGTCCTGAAGGTGGTTGAGAAGAAAAGGGCTAAGGTTCAGTGGGACTTCTGAGTGTAGGTTTCAGTTGGCCTTTTGAATCCCAGGGAATGAATAAGATAGCTACCAGGTGTGCTGGCTGGAACAAGAGGCAGGAGCAACCCCCACCCAAGGGCAGGATAAGACCACAGTTCTACCCAAACCTGAGAAGAGGTGCAGAAAAGGAAGAGAAGGAGCAACATGACACTGGTGAACTTTGTACCAGTGTCGTTTTGCTTTTGTTAAAGACTAACATAGGTGTCCCCTTTTTACTTCCTTTTATTCTGTTGCTCTTCCTTCTTTAATATTGCTTATAATGCACTTTAACATGAAACAAACGAACAATGGGGGAGAAAGATATAAAACAGAAGCTTGGGACTGAGGAAGAAACAATTGGAGAAACTCTGGGGGAACTGAACACACAAGAAATTACCTCAAAGTAGAAACTGAAGCTAAATAAACACCAAATATTTAAGACCAATAAAAAACGATAAATTACACAAAACAGGCATGCACATATTTAAACTGGCATAGATTTTATGCAACCCTCCCATTTATCCAGTCTTGGCACCTTCACTAAGAGTGTGTCTGCTTGCGTCTCCTCCCAGGTGCAAACCAGGGACTAAAACTCAGCATACTGTAACAATGAAATGATGAACCAAAACACAGCAGCAGAAAAGAGAAAGTTATTACTCTGAAAATCATGCAGGAATCAAAGGAATCAAGCCAGGGGTCCAAAACTTCAAACACCGGAACAGAAACCCAAATATACTCACGCAACAACAGAAAACCTTTTTGGGAGTGTGACACTGTCCTGTGTAAAGCCCAAAGACTTGAAGCTAATCACTGGGTTGTAAAAACAGAGGGACTAGTTGAACAAAAACAGATATTTAACCCACAAAACCTGACTTAGCGCTTTTTGTAACCATCAGCACAGATTTTACACACATAAAAACTTAATACATCAAATCCAGGTGAAGAGATAGGAAGGCAAATCAATATCCAGTTCTGCGATTAAAAAGAATCAGGTGCTAAGCACACATGATAACGTGTAAATCCCTTCATCATTTCTGCTTTCCTAATCCAACAAATGTTCTTACTCAGTGATTCCCATCTCCATTCAAAGAGACATTTAGCTGTAAAACGGCTGTAACACAGCCATTCATTTTCATTTGATCAGTACTGCTTTTGAAGTTAAAAGTCCCTAAACAGGTACCAAGTTAAGAAAATGTATATGTAGTTGCTGCTGTTCAGCTGTTGACCAGCTACAAGCACTCAGATGCTTCTCATAAAACATTTTATATCCTCTCTGTGGGACACATCTTTAGTGATATTCCTGGGATCATGCGGTGCTCCGGGTCTTTTGACATCAGACACCATGGCCCAGGTCACCCAACCCAAGCCCTGAGTTGTGTCCTAGTGGCTTTCTCTTTGGCTTCACAGACACATTCCGGGCTTTCCTGTAATTCCCGGTTGCTTGAGGACTTAGAGTGACCATCCTGCAAAACCTCTACAGCCAACCCTCTATCGTCTCACTCAAAGCCTTCCAGCCTGCTATTTCTTCATCAGCTCTGGGTACTTTGCATATTTCTTCTTGTTTGCGTCTTCCATACCCTCTTCCCAGATCACAGTAAGCTCCAGCATTATCGGGGTTTTATTGCCTCAGAGGTGATGTTCGAAGGTGATGCTTGGGCAGAGTAATGTCATGGCAGTGTCTTGTGGAGATTTCATCATGATCAAAACTTTTGAATTTTTCACAGCTTTCTAGCCAATTTTCTTTTTCCAGATCAACCTGTTTTCAGTCAAATATAGTCTCCAGCTGAAGATGTAAAACAGTGATCTAAATTCCACATTATGGAAATTGACAGATTAATGATCTATTCGGTTTACAGCACTTATATTTTATTTTTTCTCTACTTCTTTTTTTTAATTTTTTTTTTTTTTAAATAATTTGATTTATTTGTGCATTTGAAACTGAACTTTTGGCCTTAAACCTGAATCTTTGCTGTGTCTTTGCTTCTTTCCATTCATTGCTCAGCTGTCAGATGAATCAAATGTTGTTTTCAGCTGTAATTTTAGAGACATGCAGACAATAAATCACCTGAAGCTACGCACACTCATCTCAGCATGAGGAATCTTTCAGTTTGACAAAAAGCCCTGCATGCTCCTCGAACAACAGAAAACTCTAAATGTGCCACTCTCGTTGAGTTTGACTTTGAATTATAAACTCCAATATATTGCATTGTAAACTTCAACTTATAAGTAGTAAATAATTTATCTCTAATTTATTTATAATTTAAATTTTGATTTAATAGGGATGATGCAGTTTAACATGGTTCTAATACAGAGCATGAAACTGATGAGCTACACAGTTTAAAGCTATTTTAAAGCTGATTTCCACCCTTTGCTTTGACATCCATCCATTTTATTCAGAGATGCAGGGGGAGCTGAAGCCTATCCCAGCTGTCACAGGGCAAAAGGTGGTGCACAGCCTGGACGGGTGGCCAGTGTATTGCCAAGCTAGCACAAAGAGACAATCATTTACATTAATTAAGAGTCACATATTAATCTAACCCCATGCACGTCCTTGGACTGCAAGGAATCAGGAGAACCCAGAGAGAACCTATGCATGCTCCATAGCCAACCAGTGGATCTGAAAGACCTTCTTGCTGTGAGGTGACAGTGCTAACCCCTGCATCACCATCCTACCAAAGGCTGTGACATCCAATATGTACAAGTATTAGTTTACACACTGTAGATGCAAAACTATAACTGATGGGCAGAGAGAAACCAGAGGTAGTTGAAGTCCAGGTGAGTATGAAATATTTATCGTGACAATTTATGGAATTAGGATTTGACGTCTTAGTTGGTTTTCAGGGAGGGGGAGTGTGCAGGTGGTCAATGAAGTCCAGAGGGAGAGAAGACATGAAGAACAAAGAGTGGTGGAGAGCCGGCAGGCAAGTGAGTCAAGTAGTTCTCCTGCTTTTTTTTTTTTTGTGGAAAAAATGTAAAATTATTTCTATGTGTGTCCGTTAGAATGATTACTTTCCTTCTTTCTCCTAAAAACGACTTCTAATGATTGCCGACAATGCATAGAAAATTTTTTCTAATGATAATTTCCAACATTTTGGCAAGTTGCACTCTATAATGCATGCATACAGAAGGGAGCAGCATTGTATTATTTTTATTCATAAGGTTGTACTGCCATGTCTGTCTGTGTACTCCTCTTTGAATTTATATCCAGTACTTACAAAGTCACTTCCTAACATGAGCTGTACCTCGTATTCATACAGAAATGGGAGAAAACTGTGTTCAACTACTTTGGAAACAGAAAATATGAAGTCACACTCTCTAGTCTCACTAGAACAATTCCAAAGGAATTTGAAGAACCCACAGTTTTGAAACATCTATATTTGTATTATCTGTCTGTTTATGTGTCTCACTATATATATATGTCTTCTTTTGTACACAAAAAAATAGTCAGATCACAGTGAGACAGTCTGTTTGAAGAAGAATTTAATATGATAAGATATACTTTATTTATCCCAGATTTGATACATATCTTTTGCTACAGTACAAAAAACAAATAGCTTAAATAAGTAATAATAATAATACATGAACTGTTTACATTTTATACTTTGCAATAAGCTGGACTTAGTTTTCTCTATATGTGACTTTTATTTTGTAAGGGTAGCAGTGTACAGTGAAGCCTACAGAGATTAGAAATACTCATTTAGAAATTAAAACTGATTAAAAAAAATGAAACAGCTGGTCTGGTGTCTGTACAGGGATGACAAAAACAATGACACAAATAAAACTTGTATTATGGTTTATAAGTCAAGTATTTTGTATATTGTATAAGTATTATTTATAAGTATTGACCTCAGTCATAACTGAAGGCCTCAGAAAATGACTCAGAAACCTTCAGTGACACACTTTCACCAGCCCTGTGATCTCAGACATGAGCAATGACACATTCAGGCAGCCCATCACTTAGAAATGGTGTCACACACAAACTATCACGGCGTCTGTGGACAGCCTCTGATTATTGTCAGAGAGTAAACATTTGTTTGGCTGCTCTGTACAAGCGCAGATAGGCTTCAGATGAATTGACAGGGTCCCCTAAATTGTGTCTATGACGCCTGATCCATCGCGCCAAGACCATTAAGAAGGAGGCTGGGTGAGATGATAGTGTATTGATCAGGTCATGATGGATGGGCCCTGAGAATATATAAGTGAAGTTCTCGGTCGAGTAAAGGGAGATTAGTTCAGATCTGGTCATCAACACAGAGACACCATGTTTTCTGCAGCTCTGTTTTACCTTTTAGCTGTGATTTGTTCAGCAACATGGACGCACGCTCTTCCCCTTTACCCTGAGTCCAACCTGGAGCCACAGACAGGTAAGACGCTTTTAAAACCATTTTCTTCTTTTCAGGTTATATTTCTCCTACTGATTTCTTCTTGCCATTTTTAAATCTCTTGACCTCTTGTCACCCAACACTTGGACGGTCACATTGTAACTTTTCAATGAGACGTGTGATTAAAAAAACAGAAAAATGAATGAGAAATTTGTTTCATCTGAACAGATTTCATTCAGAAACTAGTTTCAGAAGTGGAGGACGGCACCAACGCTGCAGAAGCCGAACAGAGAGATGTGAATGATATTTATCCCCTACTGGTGCATCACAATGGAGGGAGGGACTCATGGAATAAAGGTTAAAAAAACAACATAAATTTGCACGTAAACAGAAGCATTGCAAAGAAAAAAAATCATCAAATGTTGTGGTGAAAGCAGATTGTATAACTCAAAATTTTATAACTTCTTTTCAGGGGCGAAAGATTCAGCACAACAGGATAAGTTTGCGAACATGGTAAGTTTGATCATCTGCATATTTGTACACTAATAAGGTATAGACAGAAAAGTCTTTTACAAAAACAAATGAAAGATGCAGAAGTGTTGAAACAATTAGAAGCTCAAAGTATCATAAAATAAAAAGAGTATTCTGAATGTGTGGGTAAAGGCGGGCAAAGAACCAATGCAAGCAGCTTGACAGCAGGTTTATGTGGCGGCTGAGTTTGTGCCAGTGAAAACGTTGTCCCTGTGAATGCAGGGTCTGCATCTAATTCATCATTTTGCTTATTTTTAGGTTGAGGAGCTGAAAGAAGTTGTGGTGAAATTGGCGGCCGCTGAGAAGCTTCGGTCACAGGGTTTCCTCAGATCAGAGCAGAGCCTCCCGAAAACGAACAAAAGAGGTGCGTGACTCACATGCCACACCTGCTCGGCCACCAAAACGCAATGATCGAGTGAAAAAGGATGTTTAACTTGTGGGATGGAGTTTTTAACACAAGCTAAGATAAATTATTTACACTGTAAACAGTGACAGATGTATAAGCTTTAAGCATTTAATAACTGCTTTATAACACATGTAGCGTAGCTTTTGCATGACATAAAAACATTTTTTATTAAGGTGAAACAGTACAGATGAAAAGGTTAAAACATTTAACTAATAGATAATGCCATGAAACTCCTCCAGGGGATTACATGCATTAGGAATATTATTATTATTTCTAATACTACTACTACGGTGTATAATGAATGGCTGTGGGTATAAAGCTACAAAACTCCAAAACTTTACGTCTTCCTTCATATTTGCTAAAGCCATTCAGCGGGTCGATTGGCGTCTTTACCAGGCCGATTCCGGTCCTAGGGCCTTATATTTGACTCCTGATCTAGACTTTCCACTAATCCAGATGACTTGTTCAGTCTTAGCTGACTGCAGGTTTTGCCAGCCTTATAGACAGTACACTTGCATCATAGAAGACCATAGTCTCTCCTGCCTCTATAATGACGATTCTTACTTTCTCATTGTGTCAGTGTTGATGTTTGCAGCCATTCCCCAATTCTCTGTGAAAAGTACTCATGGCCATTAATCAATTTAAGCCACAACAGTTTGCAAATCATCAATGAGAAAATTAATGTAAAGCTGCTGATTTTGCTGATTTTGCAACTTTACTGTTTATAAAGTGAGCATATCCGAAAATCAGCTGAGAATAAAGACATGAGTTGAATAAGTGATGAAATGTTTCTCCCACTGAAAATTCTGCTGCCAGATAAACAAAAGATCTTTATAGCATAAGCAAATTATACCTTATCTATCTACATTTGGTCTCACTTGCACAATTTCTTCAGAACCAAAATCTGAATATTCGATAAGCCAATAAAGTGATTCTGAAAATCCTGAAAACTGTCACCATGTTATAAAATGATCTATAAGTAAGACCCAGAATGATATCTGAACATCCCCTGTGTTTAACCATTCAGGATATATGCACAAAAATAAAACTGTAGAGTTTGGTCGTGATGAGTGCTGCTGAAGTGCAGATTTCTACCTGAAACAATGACAAAAAAATCTCATCTTGACAAAATTGGCTTTATTGTAAACATCCATACATTTTCACTAAAAACCACCAGTAAAAAATGTCCAATAGATATCACAGTGAACCTTCTAAAGCTGAATACCAACATACAGCTTTCTGAAATGTTATATTTAAATATGCAATAACTATGACGCTATGAAGGCATAAATTTCCAAAGAAACCTCACACCATACTGTGAAATACAGTGCACCAGTAGATAACATGCAAATAATGTAAGGCATTATCATACAATCTGCTTTCAAACTTTAATATTATCAGATTTTTACAAATCTTAGACATTTTCAGTCAGTTTAGAAAAACTAGAAAAATACCTCAAAGGGAAAAAACGGACAAATAAAAGATGCGAGTAACATCTTTTTTTCACTCTTTGATGTCCCCGACAGCATGTTTCTGGAAATACTGTGTGACCAACTAGAGCTCAGAGACAGTAAGTATTATGGGGTTTCAGCATGGCCTGATTTGAAGCGCTCTCCCTCTTCATCACCAGTTTTGTTTCCCACCACGTGGTATATTCATCGCCTGCACCGGATCAACAGAAGATATATTTTTGAAGCTGTAAAATGTTTTTTTGTGGCTGAAAATAAACTTAAATATCAGAAATGCCAATTTGTGTGGCCTGGTTTTACCCGTGAAAGTTCAAATGAATGACAGAAACCAGATTATGACAAAGAAATGTGGTATTTATTTTTATTAGTGTGACAGTGTGTGACAATTCAGTGAAACTGTATTTGTACACAGTAAGATACAGGAGTGTTTTACATAAAAATGAACTGTTTATGCAGCCGTTGCACACACTAACACAATCATACATGTTTCTATGTGGCTGTTTTGATTGTAAAATGCAAAAAATATTGATATTTACACTATAAACAAAACTCTACTAAATATAAATCAACAATCAATTGCACATATGGCCTTTTTTTTGTCTGTGAGTGACCTAGATAAACAGTAAATGCCAAAACATTTTACTTTAGCATGTCTTGGAGCTCTAAAGCTACATGAGCTCGAGGATTTTAGGGTGTCTGGTTCACTGCCACAGTTTATTTTTGAAGTCTGCAGTGCCTTCTACAGATCACCATCTCCACATACATGGTTACAATTGATTAAAGAAAAAAAAAAACAGAACAAAAGGGCAACAACTACAAAGAGTGAGATGTTTATTTCCTCTTGTTGGCCACACTCAGGTAAGCCTTCTCAATTTCAATGTCGGCCGGGCACGTCTGTTTGAACTCGTCTCTCTCGTCAGCGTTTTTAAGGTATCTCCACACGCCTGTGAAATGGGCGGGAATCTCAAAGTTGCAGTACTTTTTGGCAGCAACCTAAAATAAATAAATGGAAAGGAAACTTGAGTGTTTTGGGAAACACAGGGATCGGTTAAAACAAGCACTTGGCTCATTCAAAGTTCAGTGGTTCCCATCATAGGTTCAGGGCTTCTTCAAGATAACACAAGACAAATTTCAAGGGCTGTGATATGTTTAGTGATGTATGAAAGCTGACCTAACACATAGCCTAAGTGTACTATTCCTTTAGGTTACTACCCCAAAATAAAAAAGAAGATACTTTTAAACAGTGTTAAAGGCACATAAATGCTAAAAGCAGGTCATTTTAGCCAGTTGCTAGGTGGTTGCTAGGCAATATGATCACAGCACAATATTTCATGTAGTCGAAAACCTTCAGAAGTTCAGAAGCAGAAGTGTGCCAAGTCTGGTTGCACAACTGATGGTCTAGGAGGAGCTTGCAGTCAAACAAACTCATGAACAGAGATTTAATATTTATTAAAGTGAGAAGATCAGGAATGTGTTTTGTGTGCAGCTACTAAGTTTCTATCTGAAGTAGTTTATTTCACTGTATTTTCCAGTTTAAATTATAATAATCAGGATTAAATAGGGATAATAAAGTGTCTAGCTATCTGTTCGCACAGGAATTCTTCTGATCCACTTTAGATGAACAGATTATTTTTTTCCTTCCTTCAACCTGTTTTTTATTAAACATTAGTGCGCAAATGTCTCACCCTGATAACGTGCAGTTTGGGCAGCAGGTTGCAGTCAGCTAAGGTGAGCCGGTCGCCGTCCAGGAACTTCCTGTTGGAGACGGTCATGGTTTCCATTGAATTGTGGTCAATCTCCTCGGGGAGGGGGCTGTTCAGGTAGTCATCCAGACGCTTGAACTCCCGCAACAGGTTTTTCTCTTGTACTGTCAGAAACACAGAGACTGGTTTCATGTTGTGTTTTAAGCACTGCTGGTCAGACACGAGAGCTGCATTTAAAAGCTGTTTCCAGGTACCAGTACTTTATGTGAGAGCTTCAATTTTATGCTGTTTTATGCATTTGAGGGAAATATTGTACTTGTTAACACTGACACCACTACTGCAATTATGTAGTTACCACTTACTTTGCATAAAACCTCTATCTAAAATGTAAAAAACGTCTGTCTCATGTTTTAGCACAGCTGTGGTGAATCTTCCTGATGCTGAGATGTGCAACCTTTATACATGATGGCAATGTTAGGTTAATGTGGTTAACCCTTCGCAGCAGGAAATAAAAAAGAGGGGGCTGAATATTTTAGCACATATAATAGTTTATGTACTGAAGGGAAAACAAAATATGCTTCAAAAGGTTTGGGAGCATGTTTTGAAGTTTGTGAAGGATTTAAATTTTCCAGAGGGTCGATCCAAATAGAGGTTTTAGGATTCTCTTTTTTCTCTTTATTAAAACTTCATCTTGATGTATGCGGATTGTCATGTTTCCATGTTTCGATTTAAAGGAGCAACTTTTTTCTTTTGTTTGCTTTGTGGGTGTGTGTCTGGTTGTTTATTTGTTTCTTCTGTCACAGAAAAATTGAAAATATGTTGGGAAAAATGTTCAAATAAAGACAAGACTGGTTTCTGTAATGAGAAAAAGCTCATTTTAACTATACTGACTTGACTTGAACCAATATGCAAACATAAATGCAGTTCATTACTCTGCAACATAGCAATATGTATAGCTATATACCACTATAATAGTAATAATGTAAGGAATGGTTTTCTGATAAAAGAAAAGTTAATCAGAGCCTCTAATAAAGTATCAGTAATCATCCCATACAGTGTTATTATTCTTATGTACTTATGGTTTAACATGTGCATATTCCCAAAAGCCTCTAAGAGAACATGATTATATCTCACATTAACTAATGAAGAACAAGAATGAAAAAAAAAAGTTGGCAATAATTCAATTTTTCCATTTCAAAGTAAAGGCCTCTCCTTTATTCTCATGTTCATATAAATGGCTGCACATCTACTAAATCTAACTTACAGGCGTTATTTGGGCTGTTCTTGATGAAAGCTGAGAACTTTGCAAAGATGTCAGCTCCCACATCAAAGGACTCTTTGTTTACTGGGCTGAGATGAGGATACCTGCAAATCGAGAGCAGAAAGGAGCGCGTCGGTTCAGTGAGCCGTCATCAAAATCATAAGATGTTTGTGTAATGATTAAGCGTGACGATACCTGGGAGGGGCCAGCATTTGTTCGAGAAACTCTTCGATTTTGATGAAGTCTGTTTTGAGGGTGCCGTTGTAGAGGAGGAAAGGAGGGTTAGTCCCAGGGGCCAGGTCTTTGAGCTCAGCTGGCTTCCTGGAGATGACACAGATTGATGAACAAAGGCACGCCAGGAGAGAATTTGACTTGTTTCTATTCCACGCTAAACTCATACGGCTCTTTAAGCATGCCAAAATAGTAGTTTATCAAGACTGTCAGAATCAAATATTGTACTCTGAATGAATGATTTCAACACTGCTATTAGTTACGGTTCTTTAAAATACACAGTGCTGGGAGCGGCTGCCTATTTTAAAGAACCGTTTTGTGTGTGCTCTGAATCACTTAATTATCTGCATCCTTTCAAAGTTTCCTGACCTTGTTTGCTTGGCAGGCAGTGACCCTGAGAAATTCACGCAATAAAGTCTCAATTAAAGAAGGTGATTGTTTGAAAGTGACACAGAGGTCTTTGTACTCTCCTGCCTCTAACTTCTACAGAATGGAACAAGTAAAACGCCTATTAACTGATTAGAAATGGTTTGGATTACTGACACACATAAAAAAAAAACGTTCTCAATTTCTCCCTCGCTTTCCGCTTAATCGAGTTTTGTGTGAAAGTCCCCACGACCAGATGCTCAGGAAGTGTTTTTTTTTCCAGTGGAGCGGTGCTTACTTCCTCATATCAACAGTGGTCACTGTAAACTTCACTCCTTTGAGCCACAGCACCATGAAGAGCCTCTGGCAGAAAGGGCAGTTCCCCACATTTTCACCGTCATGTCCAGCCTGAAAAATACAAGAAATAAATATCCCATGAGTCCAAAATGTTCTGTTTGAGTGACTTAACTTTTTCTCTGTGATCTCATCTGCAGATTAATAAAGTTATTTTGAAGCTGAAAAAGGTGTGTCTGGGATACACACAGTCGATTTCCTATGTGGAGGAGGGGAAACCCTGGCATTGTGTTGTAGCGGAAAAACAACTGACACCAACGCAGAGAAGTTTAAAGGTCCACCACATATTGACCATATGTTAAAAGAACAGTGTGAAATTTCTGGAAATTATTTGCTTAAATGAGAAAATTCATGACACTCTTATGTCTGTGTGGTAAAGAAAGCTGGCACGTGGCATCTAGTTGGTGTAGCTTAGCATATAATGACTGCTAGCTAGATGTGTATTCGCCTCTTCGCACCAAATACAAAGCAAGTGATATGAATTTGTGTTGTTAGACGCAAATTGAGGCGAATCCACGTTAACTTATGTGAACATTTTGGGAGCCCCTATCAGTCGAGATTCTCTAGATGCCACTAACAATCTCAAATAGAGCACACACTCATTGCTACAGATTCTGTCGGCCTGAGTGGTTTGAATCGACTTCTCTTTTAAAAGAGAAAGGGGAAAAGGAGAGAGCTAAAAGAAAGTGAGAGAAATCAGATGACTTCTTGTTAAGTTTTGAAATACTGTAACTTGATTCCAGCTATCGGTTGTGTTCGTCCTAGTCATATTGGTTGTTTTCAGTAAATATTTGGGGGTTTCCAAAACCACTGCAGCGACTGGACTGACAGGAGTGATATGCACGGTCTTAAAGATGGACGTAGGCTCTGGGTCTGAGCAAAGTACTTTTTAAAGGCCACCAGGGAGCAATATATGTGGTTGCAAAAGCCTTCTCTGGGGACCTGTGTAAACACTCCAGATGAGCTTATGGGCTTTCTGGCTGTACTGGATAAAATATTAAATTCATTCTAAGTGTCAGAAAGGAAGATTAAACTCACTGATCAGTGAGTGTGTGCCACTTTCAGTTTCAAAGCGCCAAGATGCCGACTGCAAAGAAGTTTATCTCGTATCTTTAAAACGGGACTTCACAATTCAACAGGTGACGTCACGATAGCTGCTTCCATCTTTATCCTCTCTACAATAACACGTGGAGAAACTCCAGAAAGATCAGCTCTTTTTATTTGAATTTGAGCAAAATTGTAAAAATTATCACTCGTAGCTTTAAGCGGGTTTATATTCTGGGCTTTCCCCCCCTGATGGTGAGCAGCGATTTTCTCTCATCGAGTGTCATCAACGACAACTTGCCATTTTACACTTTGTTTACATTCTTCATTATATTAAGTAGAAAGATGTAACTCATAAGTGCTCTTTAGAGGTGTTTTTCTGCTACTTTTTGGACAGTTATTACAGTCTTTATGCTAAGCTGATTTGATTATCTGCTGGCTCCAGCTCCACATGAGAGTGTTACTTAACTTTTCATCCAACAGCTGGCAAGAGGCTGCACTTTTAAGTGGCTGAAATGTGGCATGTCTACCACGCTATACTGCCTTATTTTGTTTTTGCTATTCAGCTACATTAACTTATATTTCAGAATAAACCGTTTCTCGGCACTTGTGCCTTAACTAACTAAATCAGGAAAAAATTCAGAAGAAAAAGTAAGTAAGAAAAAAGAAAATGAGAAACTTTTGTTTGTGTGACTTTTAGATAGATGACAGTATCTGAATGTGTGCGTAACTAAGGTGGGTGTGTCTGTCCAGGCTTGAGGCCAGTCTCCATATGCTTCTTGCTCCTTCTGGGTGTGCTCTGATAAGTTGGAGAGTGTTTCTGATAAAAAAACCACCTATGGCCCACACAGAGGATACAAACGCCCCAACATCTGCAGCATATGGTATCTGGGGAGAGCACCAATCAAAAATAGAGCTGTCCTCTGATTGTTGCTGCCTCTCTGGCAATAATTGTGGACCATTGTTGTTTGAAAACACTCATAAATGAACAGCAAGCCATTGCCCCTTTTCTTCAGAAGATTGTTCTGACAGGTTTGAAACTGACATGAAATGACTGACCTTGATGAACAGCTCAATGCTTGGCTCCTTATCTGAGTTCTGTCGAAGTGCCATTTTATCCCCCAAAAGTTTTTGTTTTGTTTTATTTAAAAAGTCCAAGTGCTCCTATTAAAATTTCCCCCGAAGTCAGCGGTTGCAAAAATCCACAAAGCTGAAGAGAGGAAGCTGAGAGTGGTGCTGTCGAAGAGGCACTCTCCTCTGGTTTCACGTGCTTTCTGTGGTCCTGGGGAAAGTCTCACACCTCAGGGCTGCCCGTGTTTGTCTGAGGGCTCCTTGGAGGCTATCGCTCTGAACATATTTTACAAGTTAGGGGGAGAGGGAGGATCGGAGTAATGGGCGGGGTACACGTTCCACACTTATATACCCAGAGCCTAGCTCTATGAGGAGAGAGCTTAAAATAGCTCTTCTGCACTTTGCAATACACAGGAAATGATAACACAGGGTGACTCACACAAATTAGCGCAATTCATGAGAGCTCCTCATTCCAATAGTATTTAAGATAAAAGGATTCTTTTAATGGAAAACATCCACTGTGTTTTAAAGGGCAGTAGCGAGACAGAACCGAGTATGAAATGTTTGCGATGGTCATTAAAAACATGTAAATATGCTTGAAACCAGTTTTTTACACAACACATAGATGGCTGACTGAACCAGCAGCAGACAGATTGTAGTAAATAATAGAGCAATTTACTTTTACATGGATATTTCTGTGGTACTGTATTCTACTCCACTGTGTGCCATAATGAAAATATTTTACATTTTACTATTTCACAAATATATTATTTCATTTTAAACAAGAACAAAAGAAACCAAATAACAATCCACATTTAAATAAAGTAAACGTCAAATTTAGAAAAACACAATAAATAATAAATAAATACAATTGACTTTTTGTTAGAGCTACATCCCCTTAAAAATGGCTTTCAGTATATGTGCTGTTCCTCTACGTGGAGGCTTTATCAGTATTTGTCTTCCTCAGTGCTTAACATTTACTTTTCACATTTTTTCGAAAACAATGCTATTAGCAAACAAAAAACCCCCAAAACAAGCTGAAGTTCATTAATGTTTAATCATTTGTATTATATCTGCATCCTTCTGATTAGGAACCAAGCAGGTACAGCTTTTTTATTACATCAAGGTGCTTAATACTGTAACTTAAATGGACTTTTAGCTGTTCTTTCCCAGTGAGTCACCACAGCAGACTGTGTGCAGTCTCACTTTCTCATGTGACCCCTTCGGAAACTTAATTGTCCACCCCTGCTGTAAAGTAAAGACCTGCAATATTAGAGGGAAAAGACGAACAATGAGAAGATCCCATTTGATCAAGTATTTGGCGACAGAGGAGGAAGAGCTCCCTTTTAACAGAAATAGTGTCAGGATCAGGGAGGAGCAGGCAGCTGCAATGACCGGGTGAAGGGTGAGTCGAAGGAGAAGAAAAAGAAAAGAAAAAGGAGAGGATAGAGAAACCGGGACAAAATACAAACTATGGGAGAGAGTAGACTAATGTTAATGGCACGCAGCAGTAGCGTGATGAGATATAGTTAATATAGTTTACTAAGTCACTGAATAGTATTAGGTAGTGGCCTGTGGGGATGAACATGATCTGTCAAACACTGACTGGACAGTTCTGATGTTTTGTTCTCCTTTCAGGCGTTTCAGGTATCATTAGGTCAACTTTTTTATCTTTGTAATGTCAGGCCTATCAGTCTCAGCTGTACGTACTGTGCTAGTCTAAGCCATTCAAGTAAGATTGTGAATACTGTAAAGAGAACAGCTGCTGAAAAGCTTGTTAGTACTATCACTATGAACGTGTTACAAATTAGCTCAAAATCCGAAACTAAGGAACTCAAATTGCAATGTTAAATTAAAATTAAATATTAAAGTTAAAACAATATTATGTACAGTGTAGACAAGATATTGCAAGTGAAAATAGTCCTAGGTGTCATAAGGAGCAGTTATAAAGTTTGATGGCCACAGATAGGAATGATTTCCTGTGGCTTTGTGGTTGCATCATAGTTGAATTTCAACAACCAATGACTGTAGTGCGTGTTTATCTAAACGTATAATACTTTCTAGAAAAGCTCTGAATGGGCTTTGTCCTCTTCTTTAAAAAATGATGTGATACTTTGGGGGTATTCTGAGGATGTTCTGAGTAATGAGCTGGTGGTTGTGGGAATCCCCCTCAGTATTAAAATAAGGGCATAAAAAGGGCAAACTTACACTGCTTGAATAGTGGTGTTTGGAAATAAAGAATATTACAATACTTTAAGATTTAAAATTTTAGAGCTAAAGGAATATCAAATATCATGACATTTTTCAGCTGAATACAGTACATGCTTGCCACATTTTAATTAGGAGGTCTCTTGGTCGATTAAAGACTGAAAGTAATAGTTTGCGCTTAGGAAGCGGAGACGGGATTGGAGGGGCAGTCCGGTGTTTATTGTAATATGGCATCACTTACAGTAATTAGGGGAAGGGAAGTTTTATGACAAAATCCCCATGCTGCGGTGTAGACTTCCTTAAAGAAACGAACAACACTGGCGAGATTGTGAAATGTACCACAAGGAATTGAAAAAGAAGGCTCTGTGCCACATTCTCATTTATCTGCTCGAAAGGATTTGAGGAATTTGCATCACAGAGAGCGAGGATGAAAACAAACCCATCACAATGAATCTACTAAAAAATCCCGGAAATCTGGCAAATAACACCCCATCGCCACAGGAAATATAACTCAAGAGGAGAGAGATGATGAAGAAAAAATCCTCCTCCTTTTTCTTTTTAAATGTCTTCAGGGTCATGGAGGTTACTTTCCAAGTGTTTGGAAATCCACTGTCCGTTTCTGCACACTCACAACACATCCTCTAAAATATAATCACCACCTCTGGGGGGTGAGTGGAATTTTACTGCAGCAAGGTGGGAGTGCCTCTCTCATTTACTCACATGATTAAACTCCTTTTCAGTGGTCAGTCTTTATTATTGCATTTGCTGTGCTGTGACAGAGGGTGTGCCCATTGAAACCTGTGTGACAAAGGGCTGGTGTGTTATTAAGAAATTCAACTGATTCGCTCTCACAGGCGGCTGCAGTTATCGATAACGTCCTGTGGTCGGCATGGGCTGATTTCATGGGTATTTTGTGTTTGTGTTTGGTTGCTATGACGACACCGTGTTGAGAAAGAGGGGATGAGTAAAAGGGAAATTAAGGTTAAAATCACAGCCATTATAGTAAACTGAAACCAACTGATTCAGCCCTGCCAGCCGGGTTATTCAACAGGAGAGTTTTCCAAAGTATCCTGGGAGTATGCATAGCTTACTAATGATCTTCCACTTCCCAGGAAAGCCCTATCTCCTGGAGACAGATAGACATATCTCCACTGGACACACACACAGCAGATGGAAATGGGAGAAAAAAAGTGCCTTATCTCTATGAACAGAGCCCTCAATGTGGACAACCGAGTACAAGAAAGTGGAACTGGATTTTGCCATTACAAACACACACATACGCAGACACACAAAAGGTCAAACTGTTATCCTGTAAACATAATGCTCTGCTGTTCTGTAGTGGATTCAGACTCCCTCTTTTACACAAGAGGAACGTTTTGATCTGTGAACTTCAGACATTCTCAATAAAATTTTAAGTGGGCAACATGATGAAACTAATTCCCGGACAACAACTTCTTGGCAAGGTGGGTGGGATACTGACATGCTTATATACAGATCTTTTCTAAAAATGAACTGAAAACTTATGTTGCACACAGAAAAAAAATATCAGGAAACTGTTGCAACATGTACTGTCCCTCCCCTCAAAATCCCAAATGGCAATTAGTCAGTTTTAGAGTTGTTTCCACATTTTGTTTATGGTTCAAAGACAAGCTGTTTCTTTTAAAAGATAGAAAACCACCATACCAAAAGCATGAGACTTTAGGAATAAGAATAAAGTATTTAACGTAAACACAAAATGAAACAACAGATTTTAATCCCAGTCACATTTTGCCAAAACTAGTCAAAAAAAGTAAAATTACAGGTTGTACTCAGTTGAAGTTGAAACATAAAGATTTCTTGTATAAAATTTTGCTTTTTCATAAACTGATCAGCTAAGGCTAAATAAAAACAATGCTGGAGTTCAACCATCAGCGCGACATAATACATAAAGAGACAGTCAACATGATGTGTTGTTACCCAGTGGTTTGCAGGCTTCCCTTTTTGAGGCCTGGAGTTAATTTCTCATCCTCGTCTTCTTTATTTTTTAAACCAGACTTCATAATTGAGAGGTGGATCTGAAACAGAGGACATGAGGACAACTTCTCAATAACAAGGCATACAAGGCATATCCTGCTTTATGCTTGAATTGGACATATTAACAAATTTACAAAAAGAACATGTATCAAATATAAGGTGAAAGTACTGATTAAAGTACATTAGGAAATTTTTTACTGAGTTCATAAAGCAAGTGAAAATTGGGGTCACATTGTTATAGACCTCTATATAATCGGATTTCTTTGATCAACCAGAGGAGCCGCCCTCTGTTGGATTTAGAAAAAACAAATACATGTCCATGTGACTTTCTGTGGTGTCTGGCTGCCATGTTGCTGCAGATGGCTTCCTTTATGGACAGGTCATTTGGCTACTTTAACCTTTTATATACAGTCTATTATACAGAAACCCAAATTACCCCATCTGTCTTTGTGTGAGTATGTGTGATGAAGCAGTGTATGAATATAAGTGATTGATTAAACCAGAAGAGCGGCTTCTTAAATGCCCACCAAGTGACTTGTCTGTCAGTCCCAGTCACATGAACTTGATATCTCAGGAAAGCAAAATCTGGGACAAACACCCACTTGACAAATACATATTTTTGGCCCTAACTCAAGAATTAATGCGTAAATTATGACAAAATGTTTTGCACAAATGTCTTGTAGGATAACAGGATAAAGTAAAGACATTTCATATGCAGCAGGTCAAAGGTCAAGCCTGGTTAGAGATGGATGTAAACTTGACTGATTAGCGATAGAACCACATAAATGCGTGGTGGTAATTCTAGTTTATTGCTCAGCAGAGCCGGCTGTTTCTTGTAAACACAATGGCATCATTGACCTACTGACTGCTCTCTCACAGGCAGTCAATCGCACAAACAGCCTATTACTACACAAACCCTGTTGCAGGGTCTGTTGCAGGATATTCACAATGACAGCGCCATGGAGTTTCTGCCGCTCTTTTTGTCTCCTGCCTCTCCTTCTGGCTCTGAAGATGCACACTGCACGTTCGGCTCCTGATTTCTCTCGTAAGTCTCTTGCTTTTGAAATCAATAGCAAACTCAAAATGCTGATGCATTGCTTTTCAGCTGTATAAAGAAGCTTCACAACGACATTTCCTAACAGATTTCCACATCCTGCTTCATAAGCAGCTGGTCGTAATCTTGCTGAGAGACCAGAATCAGGGTGAAGAGGCTGCAGAACAGATCCTGAACTTGGATATCCACTTAATACAACCAGATACTCCCATAGCAATAAATAAACTACAGCTGACCTGTGTTTATCAGCTGAGCTGTTTTCCTATTTGGACTGTGTCACTACTGACATTATGGAAACAATGGTACTGTATGTTCAGACACAGCCAAAAGTAGTTTTTGTCTTAGACAACGTTCTGTTTGCATGTGTATCTCTATATCTAATCACAGCAGAGATCTTTTGTTTGTTTGTGTGTGTGTGTGTGTGTGTGTGTGTGTGTGTGTGTGTGTGTGTGTGTGTGTGTGTGTGTGTGTGTGTGTGTGTGCTCTATTTTTTC
>VUQG01038609.1:0-14569 GCA_015106755.1 Etia nguti
AGACCCAGCTGTCTTAGCTAATTATAGGCCAATCTCCAACCTTCCTTTCATTTCAAAAATCCTTGAAAGAGCAGTTGTCAACCAGTTAACAGGTCATCTGCAGAGGAATGGCTTATTTAAGGAGTTTCAGTCAGGTTTCAGAGCTCATCACAGCACAGAAACAGCTTTAGTGAAGGTTACAAATGATCTTCTTATGGCCTCTGACACTCACTATGTGTTAATAGACCTTTCTGCATTGAATCATACCTGTTATTAATCATACCTGTTATTAATCTCTGTCTCTTCCACAGCATGTCTTTATCCTGTTTTTCTTCTCTCACCCCAACCGGTCGCAGCAGATGGCCGCCCCTCCCTGAGCCTGGTTCTGCCGGAGGTTTCTTCCTGTTAAAAGGAAGTTTTTCCTTCCCACTGTCGCCAAAGTGCTTGCTCATAGGGGGTCATATGATTGTTGAGTTTTCTCTGTATCTATTATTGTACGATCTACTGTACAATATAAAGCACCTTGAGGCGACTGTTGTTGTGATTTGGCGCTATATAAATAAAATTGAATTGAATTTAAACTCTAGATGCTTCGTTTTTTGTTTTCTTTTTTTGTCCTTTGTAAGCTAGCATTTAATTAAGTGATCAGAAAGAGAAATCCTCAGGGTGTATGGGATTATTGGTTTAATAGCTGGAGGAGGAGCTTTGTTAACTACACCTTTTAGTGAAGAGATGGGGTGTGGCTACACACAAATTCAGTGTGTTAGATGTGTCTGAATTTGTTTATTTTCTTAAATATGAAAAGGTTGTGTTGAAATGCACTTTCAACATAAAAAAGGTTTTTCTTTTTGAGACAAAGTGCGGAGGTTTACACAAAATTTAAGTACATTATGAATAAATGTATTGCTATGTATTTTAAACTTATGACTAATATGGTAAACCAGAAAAATTTATTTACAGCTTCATTCTCTGAGCCTTTGGTAGTTCCCAAGCTTTTCGTGTTCCTTCTTCCTGATGTTGCTGTCATTTGGTATCACTACATCTATCACTATGGCCATCTTCTTTTTCTTGTCTACCACCACTATGTCCGGTTGTTTAGCCACCAACATTTTGTCCGTCTGTATCTGAAAGTCCCACAGGATTTTAGCTTGGCCATTCTCCACCACCCTAGAGGGCATCTCCCTTTTTGACCTCAGGACTTCCCGGCCATACTCGGCACAGATGTTTCTGTATACTATGCTGGCTACTTGGTTACGGCGTTCCATGTATGCCCTGCCGGCTAGCATCTTGCACCCTGCTGTTATGTGCTGGATTCTCTCAGGGTCATCTTTACACAGCCTGCACCTGGGGTCTTGCCTGGTGTGGTAGACCCCACCCTCTATGGATCTTGTGCTCAGAGCCTGTTCCTGTGCTGCCATGATTAGTGCCTCTGTGCTGTCTTTCTGTCTAGCTTTGTCCAGCAATTGGTAGGATTTCTGGATTTCAGCCACTTCCTCTATCTGCTGGTGGTAAATACCGTGCAGGGGCCTCTCCTTCCATGATCATTCCTCCTCTTTCTTGGGTTTCTGCTGCCTGAGGTATTCACTGAGAACACAGTTGGTTGGGGCCATCTTCCTGATGTATTCGTGGATGTTTGTTGTCTCATCCTGGACTGTGGTGCTGACGCTCACTAGTCCCCAGCCCTGGCCTCCTTCCTTCTGCTTAGCATACAGCCTCAGGGTGCTGGACTTGGGGTTAAACCCTCCATGCATGGTCAGGAGCTTCCTCATCTTGATGTCAGTGGCTTCTAACTCCTCCTTTGGCCATCTTATTATCCCAGCAGGGTACCTGATCACGGGCAGGGTGTAGGTGTTGATAGCCCAGATCTTGTTCTTACTGTTCAGCTGACTCCTCAGGACTTGCCTGACCCTCTGCAGGTACTTGGTGGTTGCAGCTTGCCTAGCGGCCTCTGCATGGTTTCCATTTGCCTGTGGGATCCCCAAGTACTTGTAGCTGTCCTTGATGTCTGCAGTGTTGCCTTCTGGTAGTTCAATCCCCTCAGTTCTGACTACCTTCCCTCTCTTTGTTATCATTCGAATACACTTCTCTAGTCCGAACGACATTCCAATGTCATTGCTCTATATCCTGGTGGTCTGGATCAGTGAATCGATGTCTTGCTCACTCTTGGCAAACAGCTTGCTGTCATCCATGTAGAGGAGGTGGCTGACAATTGCTCCATTCTGTAGTCGGTATCCAGTCTTGTCAATGATCTCACTGAGGGGGTTCAGGCCTATGCAGAACAGCAGTGGGGACAGAGGATCTCCTTGCTAGATCGCTCACTTGATGGTGACTTGTGCTATGGGCTTCAAGTTGGCCTCCAGTGTTGTAGGCCACATCCCCATTGAGTTCCTGATGAAGGGTCCTGTTGATCTTGTATAGTTCTAGGCATTTCAGCATCCAGGTGTGGGGCATTGAGTCATAGGCCTTATTGTAATCAATCCAGGCAGTGCACAGGTTCTCCCTTCTCTCCTTATGCTTATTAGTTTCTGCAGCTCACGTTTTCACTTGTGCTCACTGATGACATCATGTGCAAGTCTGAACGCTAACCTTTGGCAATATTAAACCTAGATTAATTCACAGAAAATGGCCAAAATAAAATACAATTAAATTAGAATAATCCTTACTAAAACACAGCTTCACCATATGAATGTCACCCCAATAGCCTAACATCCCATACATTAATATAGGACTGTCTTTCAAAATAAAAACAGAAACTTTAAAACTGTTTTGAGCCGCTGATCCATGAGTCACAACGGACAGAACCAGATCCCAGGACCGGGCCTGTGTGACATCCTCCAATCAAGCCATCTGGAGTGAATACCTACCTTGGATTGAATATGCTCACAACAACCTCACCTCCTCTGCCACCTGGTTATTTCCCTTCGAAGCCTCCCTGGGTTTTCAACTGCCCGTTTCCAGCAGTTGAAGGTGAGCACTCGGTTCCATCTCTCCAACATCATCTACGCAGGTGCCGTCAAGTCTGCAGGTTGACCCGAGCGGCGCTCATGTGTACCAAGGAACGAAATAAACGGCTAGCTGATCGTCACAGAATCCCTGCTCCTGCCTACTCTGAAGGACAGAAGGTATGGCTATCCACATAGTTTGTTCCAGTTCGGGCTGAATCCAAGAAGCTCACCCCCAACACCCCCACTTTGAAATCGAGGCCCTGGTAAATCCAGTCTCGGTTGGCCTCAAGCTCCCTAACAATATGCGTATTCATAACGTCTTTCATGTGTCTCGGATCAGGCCTTTCCACTCCAGCCGGCCTTCTTCATCTTGCGGATTATGGGCTTAATAAAATGTTCTCCCTGTTTCCTTAGTGGTTCCTGTTTTCACTATTGTTCTATAAACCTGATATCCTCTAGTTTACAAGCCTTTTAAAAGAAAGTCCACTTAATATTAACATTACATTTTAGCATGTTTCTAGAGTTCACTTTCACAGATACTCAGTGACTGACAAAAATCCCCACTTTTGATTCACTTTTAAAATGACTTTAGCCAAACTATACTTGACTTTGACAATAACAACTCAGAAGTAGTAACACTTCTTTTAGGACTTGTAAAAGATAGCAGTTTTATCTTTAATATATACAATCAACCATGTTTTGGTTTCCTCAGTTTGTCAAATTATGACCAATACAACTGTGTGAACAGAATACCTGTCAGTGTTTTGGTCTTTCAAAATAAAATTCAGGTGACGCTAAAACACCTTTTAAAACACATTTCTAGCCGTCACTTTTTCTGGCATTTTCCCAGCTACCTACAATATGCAATCGATACTTCCTGCAACCTTCAGTTCATTTACACACTCATAATTTCTTGAGAAATGTTCTAGTTATGACATGATGTACATGATGCTAAATTTTATGGACTTAAAAAATAAGTATCTTAAAAATACTAATATAAGCCTTCAACAAATGTTTCACCTTCAAAATAGTACATTAAACAAAGTGTGTTCTTCAAAATAAAAGCTCATGACTATAGAAGCCACTGGGCATTTCAAAGGTGCTGGCTTTTCTGTATATAATGAACTATGCCTTTGCCACCATAGTAGTTCCTGTTATGACTACTATTGTACAAACGTGATATGTTTAAATGTTCGGCATTTTAAAATAGCAATGTCTTTATGTTGATTCACCTTTAAAATTATTTTGGAAATTATACTCTTAAAAACAATCTAATTTATTGTTAAATTTTTAACCCTTGTTTTCAAAGACCATTCAGCACCCTTTTAGCTGCCTCTTTTGTGCCATTTTTAAAAAAAAATTAATTAATTAATTTTTTATAATACCTACCTCTGGGGTAGTATACCTACATTATACCCCCCAGTTTTCTTGTAACCTTCAGAAAGCAGTTCTTAATTTCTGACAGTTCTTCACTTATCCTTTGAGCTCCTGTTGGCATCCCACTGACACACTGAACTTTTCTTCCAAATATTACTAGTTATAATAGTTTGGGTTTTTTTTGCTTCCTATAAACTAACCACTTAAAACTTAGCCTGCCTGCTTCTTAATAATTCTTAAGCTTCTGCAGTAACATGACACACCATTTATTCTAGAAATGTGAAGTTATCATGTCATACCCTACAAAGTCACAGTACTCAAATCAAGTCATTGCCATTTGAACAAGTTCATTGACTAAACCATAATGGAGGGTTTGTTTTTTTGCCAGCCAATTGAATCTGGCTGGAAACAGACAGAAGGGATAGAGCAGATGCTGCTGAATAAAAGCCCTGTCAAGAACAGAAGTCTCAGACAGTCTCTCCTTTCTTATGGAGTCTCTCTGTGTTTTTTTGAGAGCCCTTCAGCCACACAGTCTCGTCCACATCATCTGTTAGTAGCAGGCTTCAGGTCAAGCAGCAGGTGGTCTTTAGTGACCAACCTCAACTCTTCTGACTGCAAGAGTTGGCTCGACCCAAATTTTTAAAATTTGTGTATTGCAGTTAGCCTTTACCTGTACTGCCACTCTAACGATAGTTAATCTAATTTGAAAGCAGAAAGTCAGCTGTCTTCAGTTAAAGCAGCAAACATGTTGTTAGCCGTTAGAAACTATAGCTAAGATGTTTCACTGACATCTGAGTTTCATCACTCACAAAATCTTCTGGGTTTTTTTTGTCCCATTGTGTAATTGGGCATTCAACTCATTTCATTCAACTGCAGATCGATTTCCTTTAAATGATCTTTTCTAAACAAGAAGAAAAAACATCTATAGGTTGAGAGTTTCACACAGAACCTATGGGAGAAGATCGAAATTTAAAATGACAAGATCCGCTGCATCCAAGAAACAGCAATATACATTTATGGTCATAACCTTAAAGGTATTCCCTAACAGTCCAGTCTCGGAGAATGAAACACTGATTCAGCAGGAAGAAGTGTAATCTATTATTCTCTGTAGACCCCTCTGTTTACTCATGTTGGCACACTGGACTACTATTAATCACTAAAGTCTGTCCAACAGAGAAGCCCAGACTTCCCTCTCCCCAGCCATCTCCTCCAGCTTATCCGGGGGAACACCGAGGCGTTCCCAGGCCAGCCGAGAGATATAATCTGTCCAGCGTATCCTGGGTCTGCCCCGGCACCTCCTCCCGGTAGGACATGCCCGGAACACCTCACCCAGGAGGCGCAGAGGAGGCATCCTTGTCAGATGCCCGAACCACCTTAACTGGCTCCTTTCGATGTTGAGGAGCAGCGGCTCTACTCTGAGCCCCCCCAGATGGCTGAACTTCTCACCCTATCTCTAAGGGAGAGGCCACCCACCCTTCAGAGGAAGCCTATTTCCACCGTTTGTATCCGCGATCTTGTTCTTTCAGTCACTACCCACAGCTTGTGACCATAGGTGAGGGTAGGGACGTAGATCGACCGGTATATTGAGAGCTTCACTTTTACACTCAGCTCTCTCTTCACCACAACAGATCGGTGCAACGTCTGCATCACTGCAGCCACAGCACCAATCTCTCTGTCAATCTCCCGCTCAATTCTCCCTTCACTCGGAGTGACACCACATTTATTACCTTTATTTAAATTGAACTTGTTCTTATTGGGATTTAAAAAGTTGTTTAATCTGTCTATGACCAAACAGCAAAGTTTGAGGTTTGTTCAATACTAAAGTAAGAATAGCTTAAAAGTGAGCCAATATCCATAAACTCCAATCTCTCTAACTCTCTGCAAGCTGAAATAAACCTTCCTCTTGTTCTTTTGGCTGGTCACTTTAGGTGCTGCCACAGCAGATCAAGTCCTTCTATCTTACCCTATCCCTAGCATCTTCTGTCAAACCAACCATCTACTCTCCTACTTCCAACTACTACTTCTGACTTCCACCTGTCTTTGTCAGTTCCACTGTCTCCAAACCATAGATCATAGCAGCTCTCACGACCAACTTGTGAACCTTCCCATTTACTCTTGCTGCTATCCTTCTGTCACAAATAGCCCCTGACACTTGTTTCCATCCACTCCATCCTGCCTGAACTCTCTTTTTCCTTGCTCTTGTGCACTGTCCATTGCTTTGGATGACTGACCTCATCTACCTTCTCTGTCTCTATTCCTTGCATGTTCACCTTCCTACCTGCCTCCATCTCATTCACACACATTTATTTTGTCTTGCTTCTACTGACCTTCATCCCTCTTTTCTCCAGTGTGTACCTCCAGCTCTCCAGACTCTCTTCCACCTGCTCGCCAATCTCACTACAGATCAAAATATTATCTGCAAGCATCATAGTCCACTGAGACTTCCTCCTGTCTTCATCTGTTATCCTGTCCATCACTATAGCAAACAAGAATGGTTTAGAGCTGACTTAAACTTTTAAACACCTTTTAAAATTCTGTCTAGGCCTGAGTTGTCATTATTAGACAATTACACTCAGTAAATAGATTTAGCGGCATCAGGATAGTTAACTTGATCTCTTCTCCGTGTCTGTGGTGCTGGAGTCTTTTGGAGCATTAATGCAATTACCTGACAAAGAATATGGCTTACGCTGTGATTAATTATCCTGGCAGGCTTTCTAAAAAGTCTTTCACCCTATTTTTTAAAATCTTATCTCACACTAATTGGCAGATATTTGTGTCACCCATACCCACACTATATACTGCATTATTGAGCCACACCTCTGTTGATTCAGCAACTTACAGTTAGAGATCCCTGTCTGTGACAGACTGGCAACCCATTCAGGGTGTACCCTGCTTCTCACCATCTTTGGCAGATCTTTCACAGTCATCAAGTAAATATGTGTAAGAAATTGGATGGATGGACAGCTGTATGTGGGGGATAAATATCCATCTGACTTCCAAAAACAGAAAAAGGCGGGGGTTTTTTATTTTTGTTTTTTTGTGTGCATTTTTCATGTCTTACACCAGGAGACAGGAGAGGGCTATTAGTATCACAGTGAACGCTGTCAGACACGAGATTGACCCAAGGACAGATTCAACACGAACACTAAATCATGTGAAATGAGTTTATTTACAGCAAACGTGAGGGTTATATACAGTGATGGTAAAGAAGTGACTATGTACAGGTGACAGTGAAACAGCAAGGCAAATATATACACAAGTGCAAGGGCAGTGAATATACACAGTGGAATAGTAAGTATTTATGACACTATGAACTGTGAAGGAAATAAACTGGCTTAGCTATGATGAGAGCTGATGATACTATGACTATAAACACTAAGAAGCAGGACATACATGAGCAAGGTACTTTGTCTATAAAGGAGTCTTAATCATGACACTATGACTATGAGCGCTAAGACATGAACAAGGGTGCGTTATCTAAGAGGAAGACTTAATCATGGCAGGTAACTGGTTACTGTGAGCTGTTTGTTCTATGAGCAGGGCTAGGAATCCAAGGACTGAGATCAGGCCGGGCAACGGGGAAAGTGATCCAGGAGTCAGGGTGACTGTAACAGAGGGGAGGTGAATCGACAAATGGAGCAGCATCTGGTTGGCGGTGATAATTCCAATGAGGCTTACTAGTCTGCAGGGAGAGGCACGCACGAGAGGGGGTCGGTAAGAGAAGCTCCGGGTGAGTGTGTGTCGAATCCTGAGTTGAGTGATCCATGAGTCCAACAGTGGGGCAGGCAGGTGAGAATAGAAAATGAGACCGTACCAGCAGTGCTTTGGTGGAGATGGCAGCAGGTAAGTCCAGCGAACGGGATGGTAGTAACTGTAGGTAGGTGAAGAGAATATCCGTAGAGGCAACAAAAGACAGGAGAAGACAAGGTAAGTTTAAGAACAATAATAACAAAGTTAATGAGTTGGCCGACACTAACGCTGGTTAGCTGATGTTCTGGCGAAGAATAGTTGACACAGCTGAACTTAAATGCTGTTGCGATAATCAGCATCAGGTGCAGCTCCTGAGAGAGAGTGAGGACGGCTCCGCCCAGAGGAGGAAACACGACACACAGCTGAAAATATTGCCACTCACCTGGACCATGACAATTAGTGATTATTTTTAAAGTATATATATATATCACTCTAACTCTTGTCAGGTCTTTGAATCATGGTGAACAATGAGTTGATAAAGCTATTTGCTTCCAAAAACTGTTTTTCACAAGTTATACTGGACAGCAAATGAAAGCGTAACTGGGTAGTTGCTTGTATTGTTGTACAGCTGACAGTAATGCACTATGTTGGACTGTTGCAGGACACACAGCTCTGTTCATGGGTAGCAGCCATCAGTTTAATCTATTGACATTCTTTAGTATCATTTCCACTTTTATACTTAGTGGCCATACTAGCTTCATTTGTCTATGTATTATAAGTAATGTAATCCACAAAGAACAATAAACCTCAAAGCGACCAGGAGCACAGATCACAGCTTCTACACAAAGCAAATTATTCTGTGACACATTTCTCATTTTTCTACTGCAGCACTGGATCCGATGAAAGAGTCAGCTGTCTGCCAAATTCCACTTTAATTCCTGTCAATAACCTAAAACAATCAGATTATGACCACGTAAAACAGAATGACTGGAGAAAAGAGCACATATTCTGACATGCAAGTTAATTTTGTGGAACAGTCATTAGACAACAATGGAGCTCCCCACTTCCTTTTAACACACTAATATAATAAACAAACACTAATCCCACATGATAAAGGTCTTGGACAAATAATGTATGGACATCACTTATCAGCACAGACAACAGGATATACCATTGGGTGCAAGATTAGGGCAAAATATAACATTTAAACACACAAAGGGGTAAGACAGTTCTTGAATTGGAGCTACATTGACTGGAATTGAAACAAATATACCGAATATAATATGGCTCAGATTTCACTGAATATAATTACTCTTTTGTGTTAACTGTGAAAGGGATACTGTACAATTACTGTATTTAAACTACATGTAGCTACAGACTTAATCATTTTATTATTTATGTCCTGGGTATTAACTAATTAATAATCCAAAGGAAAAAAACACTTAAAGGTCATGAAAATTCATTCAGATTTAGCAATTTAATGATGAATTCACCTTAATTATTAAAAAGTATCAGTATTGGTACCAGTATCGTCGACACTGGCCCTGTATTTACTTGGTGTCGGATCGATACCAAATCTTGCAGTATCGCACACCACTATGAAAAACTAAATATCATCATAGAAAAGCTAGGATTGCTTATAAGGACAGCTGTCACATGAACAATATAACAAAGGTACTTTCAGCTTTTTCCTTATTCATAAAGTGGCAATTTTCTTTTTCTTTTTTTTTTTTTTGATGGATGCCATTCCTAATGAAACAGAATTGAGGAATCTGTCACCTCCCAGTTTTCAATAGAGCATCTTTTGCATGTTAGGTGAATGTTCTAAAACCTCAATGAGAAACATGGAAAAATAGCCTTTAAAAAATCTGTATATTCATACAATAAAAGACAACTTGTTTGTTGCAGTTGTAAATGTCAGAGATAAACAACTTGTTGCTTTGAGGTAAGGTTAGTCCAAAAGAAGTCATGTGTAGCACACACCAGATTATTTTTGCACATCTTTTTTTTCTCAAAGTCTCAAGTATACGGCTGCAGCTCTTATTTTTATTATTTTGACATCATAAAGGTCAGAATAAAAACATTTTTAAAAGAATTATGGCAGATAAGAGTCCTTCTGAATACAGAAAGCAAAAACATATACACATGTAATACAAGATGTGTAGTGCAAGCAGAGAACAGCTCTTGGGATAGATTTAAATTACGATAAGAAAATCTGGGATAACATGGCACTTGGCACATTCAAGTTGAAGGTGTCACAGAACATGTTCTTCTCCTTGCCTTCTCTTCAATTTTCACTTTCTTACTTGCATTACTCATTGACAAATAAACCAAGCCACCTGATATATCAACTTTACATACATATTTCCATCCCACAAGGATGAATACCAAAGGATCTGGTAAAAAAAACAAAAAAACAGACCCTGTATCCTTAGCATAATTTTTACAGTATAGGCTGTTTAATAAAAATTTTTTATCACACTTTTCATTTGTGCTGTCTGATGCTGATGCAACTTAGGAAAACAGCAAATGTGTGTACATGCGAACAGATCTTTGAATTTTAAAAGGCTGTTAGAATTCAGTGAAGTCTGAATAGTGTCCTGACTTTGGACAAATAAACTATTAATTAAATTGACTTGAATTGACAAACTTTTTAGGTAGTCAAGGTAGCTTAGATAGTGTTGCAGGGTTCTTGGTAGTTAGTTACGTGTCAAATGTCTTTTTTTTAAACATGGTTTGTTTATTTTAATTTAACAATGAGTGGCTATACTACATCATATAATACATCATAAACTTACATGTTTGGTAGCCTCCAAATATCTTGTTTACTCCACTAGTTCAACAACTTGGTCACTTCTTCAGTTCTGGCTCAACTCATAATCCAACTTCCATATGATATGCTCTGGTTAGCTCATGGTTCAGCTACCCAAAAGTGAACAAAACTATGTGGTGGCTGCCAAAACGCAGATAATGTACTTCTCATATTTTCCTAGATGGTATGGAATTTGTCTTGTTGACTACTTATGTTCAAGCATTATTACTCTACAAACCACCAAATGGGTTTTAAATTCTACTAGCTGATGGATTTTTAAAATTTGACTTAACAAGTCTGTTTTTTTTATTCAGGAGGATTTAGCATGCCCTAGCAATAGTGCAGAAGCCAAGAATATGATGACTTGCATACATTAGTCTTATATCTAAATATAAGTTTGCAGTATGCACTCCCCTCACATTTAGACGACAAGTGGAACTTGAGTACCCCATGTCAGCATGATAACTACTGTGAAGATCAGCTAAAAATGTCCCCAATCTGGAAACCATTTCTGCATTATTTTGAGTTTTTATTTTTTACTCTAGGGCGACATCTTAAATATTAAGACCAATCAAAAAATGATTTACAATATAAAAACATCAAACTCCTGAGAAGTATGTTCATTTACACACTCAGTTCTCGGTTGGGATACCCATACAAACACACAAATTACTGCATCACCTTGGTGCAGCATGGAGGTGATCAGCTTGTGGAATAGCTGAGCTGAAACCCAGGTGGCTTTGACAGTGAACTTCACCTCTGTATTACTGGGTTAGATGTTATTCATCTTCTTCTTGAGAATACTCCATGTATTCCAGATGAGGTTCATATGGAGGTCACGTGAGTTGGTTTGCCAGTCAAGGCTGCATAAAGGAGAGTCTGAAAGGGAAAATGACAGAAGAGTTTTACACTACACAGAGTAGAGGCTGATTGGTGTAAAAGCATACGGGCAAGAAGACGATTAGACTAGTATGATTATATCAGTATTTAGTTTGACAGTTTGGGAAAGTGGTAGTGATGTAAAGAACAGACTTTTTGGCCAATGAGTGATTACAGATCTTCCTTTTTGAACTTACACATAAGCTGAATTTATACAGTGAGAATCTTGGTTTACTCAAACTCAAAATGAAACATTCAAAGAATTTGAAATATTGAAATGTCATGAGAAATAAGTCATGAATACACAACTGATCCACTGGTTGAGCTATATATGTTCTAAATGCAATTTCTAATGCTGAATTGGTGCCACATGGTAGAGTTCATGGTAAATTCTTTTAATTTCATTCCCAGTGAGTGTTCTTCTCACAAATGCATGGAGTGGGAATGATGTCTGCTGCCTGTGGATAAGACGTTGTTGTGTATTGAAGTAGGTAGTCAACTCCCTGAGAGAAAAGAAAATATTGGAGAGACTGTTGGATACGAGCTTCTTGTCATTGTTCCCAGCTGATGGAAAGATTTGCTGGAGAAAGATTCCATTTCCTTTTGTTGCCTTGTAGGTGTCTGTTAAGCAGAGACACTTTAAGAAGGCTTATAGACAGCTTTCTTTTCTTCTTTGGTTATATTAGCAAATGAAGGCATTGCAGCAGGGAAGTTTATAACCTAAGTAGAGGTGCATCCCTTGGGTGTTAAGTTTAGAAAGAGAACAAGATTAAAAGACAGAGTAAAATGCAAGCATATGGAGAGCATCTGAGGAAGAGACAGAGGAAATTATCTGACTTGGTTTAAATGACAATGAGAAAATAGAACAAAAAACGATGCTTAGCAAAACTCAGGCTAGACTTGAAGGCTGGCTCTAAATCAGTGGTTACACTTCACACATATAATTATACAAACTTTGATGCAAAGCTTAACCATGCAAGTCTTGCACAAATTGATGAGCATATCATGTCTATACTAATACTGATCTCTCCAGAAATTAATCCCACTCAGTGCATCATACTATAATACAAAAGTAGCATTTAGTTTGCTTTCAGATTGTTCTAATAGTTAATTTAATAAAAATTTATATTTTCTTCAGGGGGAATCATGTATTGATCACACAGTATTAGTTAATGTCAACCCATGCGTTGACAGACCCTTATCAAACCCTTAGCAGTCGAGCCCTTAATAAAATGTGTTATATCATGTTGTTCTCTGCATATCCACATAATAATGCTTAAAGTCACAATAGCATGTGCATCCAGTCTATGAATCATTAACCATACTTTTGTTGGGTGGAGAGGGAGGAGGGATGGCAGTGAGAAAGACGGAACACAGAACAAAGTCTGCTTTATTTTATTGCATCTAGAAGACACTAATCAAAAGATCTGTTTAGTTGTGGCACCACAAGAATATCGGAAGGCATGAGTGTATGTATGTCATATATATATATATATATATATATATGTGTGTGTGTATATAGATGGATAGATAGATAGAGATATTTTTAACACCCTCCAGAAAAAGAAAATCACAACCCTGAGAAGCTGTTGCATAAGATAGATGGATGGTGTCAAATATATAAACATGTAGTTTGGAAATGTTTCATTTAACACAATGTATTTAGAAAGAGAAAGAAAATACCTAAAATGTGGCATGCAAGTATTGGTGCATGGGGTACAGGCTCGGGCTCGGACGTCGCCCGGATCAACAAGGTCCGCGTCAGGTGTTGAGGAACCAGGACACCCTGATGAGAAGTGGGCTACTGGAACAAGTAACCCTGGCGGAAGGCGTTACATGAATATCGGTTTTGCCTCCCCAGACCATCTAGCTAACTAACTAACCATCTAACATCAACTATGTTCCTCCTTCCATTTCTGCCCTTTTCCACTACCATCTGGTGTTTTGCATTTCTGTTTTTAACACCATAGTTATCCAACAACTCTTCATCACCTCTGTTCCTTTCACCTACATTGATGATGTACATTGATGTCTGCTCAAATCACTACTGTTTTCTCCCCTTGATACAACTCACTTCAAAATTCCTCTCTCTCTTTTCTAACTGACATCTGACCTGTGGTGACATTTGACTTATAAAATGACATTTTATATAAAGTGAGGAAAAAAATTATTTGAACCCCAGCTGATTTTGTAGGTTTTCCCACTAACAAAGAAATGGTCAGTCTATCATTTCAGTGGTAGGTTTCTTTGAACAGTGAGAGAGAAAAATAACCAAAAAATGCATTTACAAAAAGGTATAAATTAATTTGCATTTTCATCAGTGAAATAAGTATTTGATCCCTCTGCAAAACGTGCTTTAGTGATTTGTGACAAAACCTTTGGTGGCGATCACAGAGGTTTCAAGTTTCAAGTTTCAAGTTTTTATTGTCATGTACAGACAAACAGTGTAGCCACATTTATCCATAATGAAATTCTTTGGCTCGTGCTCCTCAGCTTTACATGAGCATATAGAGAGTGTGCAGTTATATTGAGAAGAAAATATCAGAAAATAGCAGTGGTAGTAATAAAATAATAATAATAATAACAACAATAAAAAGGAGAGGAAGAAAAGTATTAAATATTAGAGAATTTAGTTGGTATTTACATTTAAGACAAATTGGTATTTACAAGTATTGTGCAAGAGTATTTGTAGATTGTACAAAGTTGTGCAATGAGCATTTAAGTAGCATTTGTTGAAGTGACAGTGTGCAGAGTCCTGTAATTGTAGTGAGTGTGTAGTGGTGTTTATAGAATGTCAGCAGTTCAAAAGTCTGATGGCTTGTGGGTAAAAACTGTCCCTGTGTCTGGTAGTGCGGGTCTGGATGCTCCTGAACCGCCTGCTGGATGG
>VUQG01038614.1:0-16644 GCA_015106755.1 Etia nguti
TTTCACAATGAATCCTTCAGTAGTTTGTTTTAAACAAACAACTTTCATTTCAAACAACTATTTGTAACTTTTGTCACTAGACTGCTTCATTAGTCTGCAGCACTTCTTCAAAAAAGCAACAAGTTAAACAGAATGTGAAGATTGCCAAACATGGAAAAATAAAGTTCAATCTTAGTCTTATGAAAAAAGAAATCCAGAAACTTGTGAACAGAGATGAAAAATATATAATTTAGTGATAGTTTAATACTATTTACTCTTAGTGGCTGCAGTGAGCCTGTTTTTGACTGCAGAGCTGTGGCAAGGCATTTTCTACGGCACAGCTGCGGGGGAGGCGGACGCACCTGAGCGGCATCCCCAATCATCCCCTCGCTTGCTTAAAACAGAATGAACTGGGTCCTGTTGTTGTTGTTGATATGTGTAGGCTGTAGCCAAAAAGCTGCAGCCGTGTGTGTAAGTCGACAGCCACAATAAAGAAGTGTACTGAAAAGCGCAAACCTATGGTCCGGTCTCTCGTGCCCCAGTCCTGGGTTTCGGCACCACTGTAAACGATGCACGACAGACCCAACCACATGTTCACGCTTATCAGTACACTTCTTTATCGACTTACACACGCAGCTGCAGCTTTTAAGTGGATGCGCATATTATTAACGTAACGACCGCAAATTTCTTTGTTCCGCCGTAAAAGTGATTCCGATGTTAAACATTAGTTCCGCATGACTTTTCTGCCAGGCTTTGGCGATGGACAGTGGTCAGCATGGGCACCCTGTTTTGTCCGCCCCACATGGAACAAATTGGGATGCGCTGTGTATTCTGGCACCTTTCTATCATATTGAGTGTCGCATTTTTATTCCAATACAAGCTACAGCAGCTCGTCTGTTGGATTGGACCACACAGGCTGGCCTTCGCTCCCCATGTGCATTAGTGAGCCTCAGCCGCCCATGGCCCTGAAATTCAGAAATTTCTCTTCAAATAGTGATGTAGTTGCTGCATTAGAGTGATTTTACAACACAATTACACCTTAGCAATATGACCAGGATACAACCAGATGCCAACCAACTGAATCTTGCCCCCAATTTTAAAGAGAATAATTCCAGACGAACTGCTGCACTGATCTGCGTAAGCCGCCTCGGATTGATTGCAACATGTTGCTGCTGAGCGCCGTGTACCACATAAAATCGGTTCGAGGTCAGTAAGTACAACCAGAATTCATACATAAGGTGCACTGGATTATAAGGCGCACTGTCAATTTTTGAGAAAATTAAAGGATTTTAAGGTGCACTTAAAATCGACAGTGCGCCTTATAGTGCCAAAAATATGGTACTCTTCTTTCTTTCTTTCTGTTCAATCTTTGGAAGTTTTTTGTTTTTGTTTTTGGTATTTTCTTGAATTCCAACAATGTTAAGGATTTCATAAGTTGGGTTCCTTTAATCCGTGGATTTAAAGACTGTAATAATTAGCACTCACATACACTTTCCAAAGTAATTTAAGACCATCAGATAAGGCAAATACTAAATATTAAATATCAATTTAGTAAAACACAATTTTTCAGGTTGATTTCTCTTCTATTTTATTTCAGATGTGCTCTTGGCTATGGAGCAAAGGCAAGAACACATCTGAAATAAAATATGTAACAGTACTTTTAGTCTGATGTCTGATGTTCTTGAGTTCTTCCAGAGGTTTTAGAAAAAGACATTTGAAGATGTTCAGCTTTACTTTTCATGGTGTCTCCATATTTTGTGCTATTTTAACCGAGGCAGTCATATCAGCACAGGCGTCATATTCATCAATAAATAGTTACTTTCTTAACGAGTTATTGGAGACTTGTTAAGAAATGTTCTAGGAAAAAACTTGACTGTAACTGAAAGAAAAACATTTTTGTGAACAACTGGACTAACTGCGGAAACTTCACCTGGCAAAAGAAACCCCGGTGTGGTTGAGGGATAAAAAAAGTTCTCTATATGCACTTTAAGTTATCTTTTTCACAAAGGCGCAAGCATCTGCTCTTTGTATCTTTGTATCTGTCACAAACATCTTCATCTATTGTTGCCATCAAAGCTTTCCAGTATCAAAGGAAATGCTATTCTGCACTAAACCTGACATTCAGGAGCTGCAGATATTACAGCTGAACTCCTGTGAAGGAGGAATCCACTGCAAACAACCCGGCCATTCTCATTCCTGTGGTGTAAAATAATCCATAACTGTTATGGAAAATCCTCTGGGATGACACACAGCACACATAAGACAGGTGCTGTCACTTCCAACTTGAGGAGTGTATTTTAACCCATACTAAGTAGTTTTCTGGTCCTAAACCTGACAAAGTATTTTTAGAGCCTAAACCTACAATCAGACTTCTTAATTTGCAGTAAAAATGTTATTATACAGAATCCAAATATCTTCAGGTTGATTTATGAGCCTTATGAATCTTTGCATATATTAAAAGCTCTAACATCTAAAAAGCTTTTGCAGCACTTCAAGCAGAGGAAATTAACAGCTGGAAATAAAAGAGACTGTCAGCCAACAAAACAACAACAGATGTCAGTAGACAGTGAACAGCAGGTACAGACGTCAGGATTATGCAGTGAAGGGCCGACAGGAATAAAACATCAATATGAGATCAAACTGATAAAAACAGGAAGAAAGGAATTCTTAAAGATTAAAAGTAGTTTAACTGAGATTAAATGAAAATAACATTTACTTACAAGATGATACACCAACAAAGACATAGAGAAAGAAAGTTTTTAAAAAAAGGAGGTAGAAAAGGTAATACTGAAGGAGAAAAAGAAACAATGGGGTAGAGAAGATAACAAGGAGGTAAAACAAGTAAATAAGGAGGTAGAGAAGCAATGTATAGAAAAGGAAACAATGAAGTGAGGAAGGAAACAAAGAGGCAGAAAACAAAACAAGGAGGTAAAGAAGCAAATAAAGAGTTAGGGAAGGAAACAAAAGGGTACGAAAAGACACAAAATAGGAGATAGAGAAGATAAAAAGGACGTAGAATAGTAAATGGGGGGATAAGAAAACAAGGCACTAGAGAAAATAAGAAGTAAGAAAATAGGTAAACAAGGCATTGAGAAGCAAAAAATGTGGAAGAAGGAAACGAGAAAACTAAGAAAACATAGATTTAGCTAAGAAAATGTGAGAAGGAAACGAGGGGATGGTGAAGGGAACAGGGAAATGTCCAGCTATGCTTGAAAGATGAACATTAAATGAGGACACAGCAGCGGGGCTATTCTTATGCAGCTTCACTGTTTGACTTCTGTGGGACATTCATGGAGAAAGTGGTTGTTTTGCTTGCCCGCTGTGAGGAGACGCGTCGCAGACAGCCGAACAGGTGAAACGGGGCCAACACGGAGAGACAAATGGAGAAAGAGCAGACAGAAATGTAAGAGGAAAAGAAAACAAGTATGTGATATGTGACAGCGCAGTGGAACAAATGGAAAAATGAGAGCCAACAAAGAAGGAAAACAACAGTTTTAAATTGACAGATGGAAAAAAAGATAAAGCACAGGCAGATGTGTCCTCCGTCACGCACAGAAATGTCTGCAGCGCTGCAGCATTTATTAACTCTGAACATTTGGTGCAAACATTTATTCAGACACAAGCTTCATCTAATCCCGGAGACATGAAAATTGGCTCCCACACTTCTGCTGGTGCTTTTTTATATTTTTGTAAGGCCCCTTAGTGATCCTGATCTCACTATGACCACAAAACTTTACAGCTCTTTAAAGAGGAGGGCAGGATCCTAACATTTTCTTACACTCAAGAAATATCTTAATTTGTAGGAAAACTAAAAAGTCGTGTCTTTCTAACAAATCACATCTGCTCAGATTCCAGATTTGTCAATGATTCTTATTTTTCAACAGTGCACTCTTCATTTTAAAGAGGTAGCAGATACTTAATCCAAGCATCAGCCTCAGAGGCTTAGAAGCAAAGCCAGCGGTTAAACACCCACAACTGCAGTTCCTCTAATGTCCACTTGAGGCTCCAAAATGAGTCATTTCCCATAAACTCACATTATGAAAATGTCAGTGTTTACAGCAGTAATAAACGTCCTGCTACCAAACAAAATGGTTGCGGTCTTTATGGATAGTTTCCTTCTTCATAACAGCTGTACACGGGGTTCTTCATTTAGATTTTATTAGGGCTGAGGAGTAGATATGCAGATGCTTTAATTGGTTTCACTTCATGCAGTTATCTAACAAAACATCCAGCTTTCTGTGTGGTTAATATTGGTTGACCGTCCAAGACTTTTGTGCTCCAGCTTTTGGTGAATAAATTTGCAGTGTTTCATTCCTGGCTGATTTCCTGACATAGACCTAGCTTTTAAGCACAGTCCACAAATTTTCAGGAAGGTTGATGTTGGGGCTTTGCGAGGGTCATTTCCGAAGTTTAATGTTAGTGTGCTTTATCCATTCCAAAACCATTTTGATGTGTGTTTGGTATCATTGGCCAAATTGTATCCAAGTTTCAACCATCCAGCTGCTGATTTACAATTTGAAGGTCCTCCTTCTTCATTATTCTATTTGTTTTTATGCAGTGTACCACTGACACTAAATCAGCCCCAGAGCATGATGCTACCACCACCATGCTTTACAGTTGGTACAGTGTTTTTAGATTTGGAACCTTCAACTTTACTCCTCCAAACATATCACCATGGCCAAAGAGCTCAATTTTCCTCTGGTCTGACCATAAAATTTCAAATTTCAGTCAAGCTTGAATCAGTTGATTTCAGAACAGGGGCTTCTTTCTTCTCAGCCCATAGCAATGTAAAACTGTCTTCACTGTGGACAGTGACACTGGTATTCCAGCAGCTTCTGGTTCATGGCAGTCTTGAGTCTTGGTGGTTGCTGGGTTGTTTCTGAACATCTAACCGTGTGTGTGTCTGTTTGTGTGTGTATGTGTGTGTCATTCACACCGATGATCACCATCAGGTGGTTAGGTTCATTTTATTATCGATTAATAGATAGAAGATAAAAAATATATACGGTACTTTGAAACAGCATTGGTTTAATATCTTTGATGTTGGTTCAGCTTTAATTTTGGGATTATTTTCTGTATCTGAGTGCTGAAGCTATACAGCAAATGGATGCAGCTTGCTGTCCTCTTTTGCAAACATGATCACTTCTTTCTATGAAACAAACTGCTACTGGTGAGGCTTCTAAATGTGTAACCAACAGGTTGCATGCTAGTCCATCTTTTACATACAGTCTGTGATTTAAATACATCACACAGACAAAATAGCAGCGTGTGTGTGTGTGTGTCTGTGTGTGAATATAAAACAATGAGAGTACTCTCAGTCTGACCTTCCCCATCTTTTTTCCCCATCAGTCATCTTTTCATCTTTAATTTTTATTTTATTTTACTGGTACCATGTGTTTTAAATATAGATGTAAAATGTATGTTTTTTTATTTCTTTTGAATGTGGAATAAATGAATAAAAAAGTATCTGTATTAATTTCTGAAAAACGCTGCTGGCATTTAAGCCTGTTTTTCCATAGCTCAGTTCTTTTACCTTCAACATATTTACATTAATTCAAATTCACTGGTCAAAAAAAGGAAAAAGTAAGAGGAGATGTGATCCATTTAACTGAATAAATAATCAGAATATTAATCAATGTATTCATTTTAACTGAGCATTACCATTTAATTTGCATAGATTTTTTTCTCTCCAGCAGTCATTTCATTCCAGGATATTTCCATCACCTCCAGCTGTTTGGCTTCATCTGATTTTCTTTCTGTTTGCAGTCTGTGTGCGTTCAGCTGCAGACTTTCACGTGTAGTTGGAGAGGCACAAACACAGCAGTTTGTCCAGAGATACAACGGCATAATGTTGACACTAACTGCACTCCCATCCCTAAGCGACCAACAAAAAAACCTGGTATGTGACCTCCAGTACAGCAAATGTCACAACTGAATTTCATCTGTAGCAACACTGTAATTCTCATGAAATTAAAGCAATAAACAAAACACAGCGAGAATAGTGCAGGCTGCTCACAAAGTCATTCTTAGTAATAGGAACCACCATTAGGCTGTGGGGGACATTTTACATACCACTGGGACCACTTTACAACTCATGCCAGGGATCATATTCTCAGTTCAACATGGTGAAGACAACAAAAACAGCAACAACAACAATCATAACAGGTAGAAGCAAAATGTTCTGTTAGGTTCAGGCAATAAAGTAACTACTTGATCAAGGTTATGTACTAAAACTGCTAAATTCAGGAAAGTTCTTCTGACAATGTGTGAGCTCAGACTTGAAATAATCTTCCTACTCTAATATATTCATTTCAAAGTTATACTGACAGTCACGACATCATTAATCATAGAATACCTCACATTGCGCCATGAGGCCGATATTCAGGACTTTAACTGCGCCTTTAACTGTTAAATGAAACAATAAGAATAATTTGGAGCTTTTCGAAGTGAAAGCTTTCTTTAAACAAGTTTTTTTGTCTTTTAAGTTTTGATCCCTTTTGTTTTCCATATTTATTTGTCTGCGCTCTGAAGTCAGATGCTTAAAAAAATGAAGAAATTCATTAATTCATTAATATTACTCAAAAGAGACAGAAATTGTGACTTTGTTAGGGCTGTGAATGTGTGGTTTGATTATATTTGATTAACATTCTTGGCAATGTAAGAAAGCAATCCCACAGCTGTGTAAAATTAGACTGAAATATTAATCAAGGCTTACTGAAAAAGAGGTGCTCACTGTTTGATCTCAAAGGATCTGACACTGAAGTCTGACATTTGCAGTTGAGGTTTCAAACCGAGCAAGTGCTAAAAATACTGTAACCGAGTATGTTACGTAGAATTAAAATCACTGATTACAAAGGACATCAGGAACCACATGACCTGTACTGGCATGGCTTTTCTTTCTCCATGTTTCATCTCTAAAATGTGACTTTCTGACTTCTCTGTTCATCGTCAGTTCTCTGAGACATGTTAAAGGCCACATGATTAATAGACAGTCTCTCTCCACATCTCCTCTCCATAGTAAGATGAACTATTGATTAACCCAGAGATTACCTCTATCTATCGATCGCCTCATGTTCTGACACTCATAAAAAGTACAGAGAGGTGGAGAGAGTGATGGTCTCCTTGTAGCTCTATTGATGCAAGAAGTGGAGCAGACAATTAGGACATAGGGCGGCGAGATAATGACAGTGATTAATTAAGATGTACCAAACGGTCAGTGGCGAGGAAATTAACTTTCAAAGCAGTTTTCAGACAGAAGCCCAAAGTTTACAGACATCTTTGTAAGGAAGGACTATGAACTGTCAATCTGTGGACTCTACAGCAGAAGAAAGGGTGTTATGAAGGTGTTAGCAGCAGATCCTTTGAGCCCTGGGAGTTATGTGGTGGGTTCTACATGGATCAGATTCTTTTTTCCTAAATACTTGGTTAAATTGAGATTTAGGCAATACAGAGGCCGAGTCACAACCTTGAACTCTTCATTCACGAACAATGTTCACAGTTTGGAAGGACGAATCCTGCTGCTGGAAAGAACATGATTCATCTTGTATTATTGTACAGTCTTTACCTTACAATATAAAGCACCTCTTGAATCCTCTTCCATTGCTTCATGGTCCAGTTCCAACAGCCATGTCCTCGCTCTAAGCAGGTTCAGCCATGGAAAAAGTTTGAAGACAGTCCCATGCACAACAAACTTTGAAACACTGTTCTGAATCCTTTTCACCAAAACCAGCATTGTCAACCCCGGCCTTAAGGGGAATTTGAGCATTACTTTGTCAGAATTTATTAGATTTAATGATAAAGTATTTCCATTAATGAGCAGTTGAATTAGTGTAACTAACAAAGCTCATTAACAAACACATTTAATCAACCAATCACGTCACAGAAATTCAGTTCATTTAGGCATGTAGACAGTGGTCAAGACGATTCACTGAAGTTCGACTGTGCATGGTTGTTGGTGCCAGATGGACAAAGAATAAAGGTTTCTGGCACAACTTCACCTGTTTCCAAGATGCGTGAGGAAGAACAAGGGGTCCACAGCCGCAGAAGACCACACCAGGTCCCATTCCTGTCAGCTATGAGCATGAAAACTAAGGCTACACAGGCCTAAATTGGACAGCAGAAGAAAAACATTGGTGTGATGAGTGTCAATTTCTGCTATGGCATTCAGATCTAGGATCAGAATTTGGAAAGTATGGATCCATCCTGCTTTGTATGAACAGTTTAGGCAGCGGTTGGTTTAATCCTGTGGGGGATATTTTCTTGGAACACTTTGGGCCCCTTTGAACCAACTGAGCATCCTTTACAACTGCAGCCTTGTTGGACCATGTCCATCCTTTTATGGCCAAAATGGTTGGAAGCAGCCATCAGAAGGCATCAGGAGATGGATAATACATGTCACAAAGCTGAGATCACCTCAAACTGGTTTCTTGAACATGAGTTCAGGTTAGCCAAACTGCCTCCACAGTCACCAAATTTCAATCTAATAGAGCACCTTTGTGATGTGGTCACATTATGGATGTGGATCTGACAAATCTACAGCAACTGTGTAATACTATCATGCCAATATGGACCAAAATGTCTGAGAAATGTTACTAGAACTTTGCTGAATATATGTCATGTAGAATTAAGGCAGGTTGGAAATCATAAGATCTACTTTTGAGGTTGGTAGTTTGATGTTCATCTCCTCTAGGCTACATGTTCAAGTATCCTTGGGCAAAATACTGAACCTCCACATTTTCCCGAATGCATCCATCAAAGTGTGAGTGTGCAAAGGCTAGGTTTACAGTGTTTAGACATGGAAAGAATGTGTTTTGACTGCTAAAACAGAGTAGAAAAGTGCTTTATAAGCAACAGTTCATTGTTTATAAAAGCAAAATAACTCACTATAACACTAATTTTCTCACAAATTTCTCTGTAAACATAAAATCTCACAACAGTATTGTGTATATTGGACTGACAGTATAAGAGTAAATAATTTGTGACTTACATTGGTGTACAAACGTTTCTCCATGTCTTCATACTAAAACTGAATAATAAACACAATGATTTTATTTTTCTCTGTCACCCACAAAAGTGGTCCCTATAATGTGACAGATTCACGGCTCCACAACATTAGATGCATGCAAATCATCTAATAACAACAACACTGTACAACCCTACTGCTATGAATTCAGACCCCCACACTCACAGAGGATACATGGAATATGTGTAATGTAATGTGTGTAATATATTCTGCTATATCTGTCAATAAACCCTCAGCTGCAGCAGGATGTAATTTCTGTTCTGCTCACAGCTGCAGCTGAAGATAACTGGTCTTCATAGCAGCATTGTAATAGTCTGAGGTGACAAGTTCAGGTTTTCATTTCCAGCAGCAGACATTTTCACCTTCAACAACGTTTTAAAAAGCCACTATTGTGCTTTTTCCCTCCTTTTTGTGTTTAAACTGTCCCAGGTTAATCGGCATGCTTAAAATTTCATCATACTCAAATCCTCCGCTTTGTACTCACCACCTTCTTAGGTTCATTATGAAACTTAAGTCCATGTGGATTCATCTACTTAATCTTGCTTACAGTTTCTTGTGAGTAAGAATCTCAAGATAGGCCAGGTTTGAATGCTAGATAATGTCTTTAGCCTTGAAGGCCTAGGTGTGCTGCATCTGCTGGCGAGCCTCTGTCAGCCAATCATCTTCAACAGTAGGCCAGGACTTCCTCGAAGACAGTGTGACACTCCTACAGGGGAGATTCCACAATGAGGATTTAGGTGCTCAAAAACTGCCTGATAGCTTCTGAATTGGCCTAATATTTGCAGTGTGGCCGGCAGATCATTCTGCTAAAAGAGAACATTGATTACAAGAACAATGCATCAATGAGGGGATGCATGAAGTCTGCAGCAAAGTTTAGGTAAGTGAGGGGCTCCTATGGTCTCCAGCACCATTAATTTGACACTGTCCTTGGATTCTGGTTGTTTATAAGATAAGATAAGATAACCTTTATTAGTCCCACACGTGGGAAATTTGTTTTGTTTTGTTTTGTTATGAGGTGGAGCCTCCAGCTAGTGTCTTAAACTCTTCCTCAGAAATGCACTCTCCTGCTGCTATTGGGTTGTTGCCTGCAGGAGACATGTTTGGTTGGCAGCAATATTTAGATTAGTGGTACATGTAACCACTTAGACCCAAACAACATCCAAATAACTGTCAAGGCTAAAGGTTTCCCAGGTAAAGGCAGTACAAATACAGCTCATTTGCAGTGATACTGATGTGGTTAAAACGCACCATGCATCTCATAAAAAAGCTTAACAAATATGTATAATAAATAATGACATAAAGACATCTTTTCAGTGACAACAGCTCTTTTTTCTCTTTAAAATCCTCACCTTGAGGGAAATGGAAGAAATGTATCGCAAATACCAAACAGCCTGAGAATTATTAAAGTTCCCGAGCAATAATTAAACTCCTCTAAGACCTTACATCCAAAAATAAATACCTTCTGAGGCCGTTTGTTTTTTCAAATTCACAAACTTTAAGGGATTTTCGCCAGGCCTGGGAGTCCCAAAAGGAGGTCCAAGGACAAAGAGTTTGGATTATTCAAATATTCATTCTGTTCTAAGCTTAGCGGTAGGAGGTCTGGTTTTATCCTTCAGCTGCTCTGCTTCAACACTACTGATGCTGGCAGGGTCCCAGCACCAGAGTTCATACAAATTCTGAGTAGGTTTAGAACTGAGCATGTTTACATTGACTAAACAAATGAAAGTCAGTATGACAAAGAAAAAAGGAGGATCAAAACACTGTTGGAAGACATCTTAAAGAGGATTAAAAGAAGAACTGGGAAAAACAAAAAGAGAATATAAAAGTGGAAGAATATTTTACTTCTGTTCAGATGTTTAACTTGACAAATAAAAAGCCAGTATTTGTGACATGATATATTATCCATGCAACCAAAGTCTCCCTCAAACGGGATTGGTCAGTTCCCAAGATCCTGTCCCATCCCCAAAACTGCTGTCCCTCTGATCTGTAAAATTTCTAATCTCGTCCATTCTGGTCACTCCAGATGAAAATCTTAACATCTTCAACTCTGTAGCATTCAGTTCTTTCTTCTCTTTTTTTGTCAATACTACTGCCTCCAAACCATACATGATAGCAGGTGTCACAACCATTTTGTAAACCATCTCCACCAACTTCAACCTCCGTTGTGCACCGTCTGTTGCTTTGGATGGTTGACCCTAGGTACTTAAACTCATCTATCTCCACTACTTCTGCTTCTTGCATCTTCACCTGTCTCCTTCACATTCACACACATGTATTCTGTCTTACTTCCTCTGAATTTTATTTCTCTTCTCTCCAGAGCATACCTCTACCTCACCAGGCTCTCATCCAACTGCTCTCTAATTCTCACAATAGATAACAATATCATCTGCAAACATGGTCATTGCCACCGCCACCTTGAACTCATCTGTCATACCTTATACTTTCTTCTGTCTAGAGGATACACCAACCACCTTCTTGGTAATATCCCTCACCACTTCAAACTGTACTTTCTCAGTCCTTTGTTAATATCCCTACCACCAAGACCCTATTTCAACTTCTCCCTGAAGTCTGTACAAAATTCTTCCCTCTTCAAAATCTTGCGTCTACCTTCAGTTACTTGAGTTTTAAACATATTTATTCATACTAAGAGCTGGACATTTTAACATTGGATCCTATGGGAACTGACTCAGTTTTGGAGCCAGCCTCAAGTTGACTTTAGATGAACTGCAATTTTTGGCATTTGCACTTTGGCATCATTTTTAATGTATGTTCAATGAAATAAAAGTGTGGCCTTTCATAATCCCTCTAACAATTACACTACATAAAACATTTGCTGGCAATTGTCAGCAGGTTTGCAACAATAGACACATGCAAAACGCAGAGAAATATTTAGGTTTTTCTTTCTATAAATAGCCTTTCCAAACAAAGACAAGCCCACAGTAAACAAAAAACAGCAAGCAACACACAAGACAGTGCGTTGATTCAATACAGAGGTCAAAGTGTATTTACAAAGTCAAACATTATATTACACCATTAATAACAGTTCTCAGAGTAGAAGGCTGAAGAGTTAAATCCTCTGTTGTCCTGCGATGTTACCTCCCGTTCCAAAACAGAACCATCGGACGCTCCCAGGATTGAACAACTGAAGATTTTCCAGGTTTGGGGTGGTGAGGTAAAATCTTTAGAAGGCCTATTAAAAGGCAGGTTTAAATAGGCTGACAGATTGGAAATGGGCACAGAATGTAACAGTCACTCCCTGATCCGAGTTACAATAATAAGACTGCCCAAAATCGTTTAGTAACTTGAACCTGGTTAACCTGGGGGCGTGCACCTGATGTGGCATGGGTGTGTGAATGATGTGGGGGCTCTCCCATTATACGAATGTGATTGACACAGTCTACATTTAAAAAAGGGAACAACTTAGCTAAATAGAAAAATCTAGAAGAGAGGGTTTTCCCATCTCTATCAATACTTTTCGCTCTTCTTCCACAAACTTTATCTTCCTCTGATGATTTGTACTCACAACATGTCCATGCGTCTTAAAGGACAGCCTGAAAATTAATCCGAGTCCTGCTGCCTGAGCCTGATATCAGAGCTACACAGTGGTCCATCTGCCCAGAGCAGGGGGGATTTTCATATCAAACCTTTATTTAAAAAGGCAGAATTCAGTAAGCGTGAACATCTTTTTGTCAGCCTTGTCCTGCTTCATATTTGTTCACTTCTTAGATAGTGACACAGAGGAGCTGCCAAAGTCCGGCGAAAGTTTTGACTGAATTTGAAGGCCGTTCTGGTCTGTTTTTTCTTAGAAAACTGCTTTATCACCTCAACCCCATCAATCAGATTTGAAAATGTTTCTTAAACTGACAGGTGAAGGATGCAAAATTACATCCTTGCTCACATGCGACACATTGAATTCAGTGTCTGTCAGGTGTATTATTTTACATTTTCCTTTCCATAGTGTCAACATTCTCAAACTTTGACAATCTAAAACTCAGTTTCTTCAAAGTGCATTCAGTTTATTTTTGTGATGTTTTGACTTAAAGCAACTTTAAGGTGCTTTAGGTTGTAAGGTAAAGACCCTAGAATAATAGAGCGCACTTGACAACTGTGGGGAGAAAGAATTCCTTTTTAAAAGGAAGTGACCTCCAATAAAACCAGGCTAAGGGCAGGGCAATCATTTACCATAACTAGTTTGAGGGGGGCAGAGACAGCTCTGATTGAAAGATGGATGATCTATCTGCTAGGCCTCACCTCAGTTAATTAGAGTCCCTAACTGGACCTCTGGACCGTGTTTGTGTTGTTGGAGCATTTTGTGGTATTTTTAATTCAATTATTTGAAGAAGAAAAAAATCACATGGCTTACTGTGCCGTATTATTTAAGTCACCATCCACAACCGACTATCCTTAATGTTTCTGGTTCATTTCGAATGAAGTTCTATACTTTATTAGCCTCTTAGCACTAATTAGCACATGTGTGTGCATGTGCATTGCCTCTGTGCAGTTTATAAGTGCAGGTTCCCAAAAACAGTTTCATAAATTGTGACACTACTCATGTCGATTTTAATGCAAGATGTAGGTCTCGCTAAAAGGATGGATGGGTGGCTGAACATATGTCATATGTCAGTACTAAATTAAGGTCACTGTTTTTGTAACTGACTGCAGTGTTTGACTACAGTGTTGTCTTTCATCACCAACAATGCTGTTGAATTTCACAGTTATGTCTGTATATCCATCCATCCATCCATCCATTTTCTGCAGCTTATCTGGTCACCAGGAAGAAGTCTAAGCAGAGATGCCCAGACCTCCCTCTCCCCAACCACCTCCTTCAGCTCTTCAGCAATGGACACCTAGGCATTCTCTGGCCAATCAAGAGATGTAATCTCTTCAACCGGCTCCTTTCAATGTGGAGGACCAGCAGCTCTACTCTGAGCCATTTTCAAATGACCAACCTCGTCACCCTATCTCTCAGGGAGAGGGCAGGAAGCTCATTTCTAGTGCTTGCATCTGCAATCTCTTTCAGTCATCACCCACAACTTATGACAACCAGTGAGGAACATAGAATGGGTAAATGGATAGCTTCAGTGTATTTATTCTATTTTATTGTTTATTTTATTGTGATTTGCCATGAGAGGGCTGTATACCTCCTGGGTGATGGCTAGAGAAATGTAGTTTTCACCTTTACAAAAGCTAAAGAAAATGATTCCTGTACATAGTGTTGCAATCCTGATGTTCTGGTCTCTTTGTATCGCTACACTAAAGAAAGTACAATATAATAGGTACTGGTGCTTTTTTAATGTCTTTAGCCCAATAAAACAAAGACATATCATGATTATTATTATTTCAAACCTACCTTGAGTACTACCTTTGTGGGTGACTGTGCAGAGGAGGTAGAGCAGAAGGTTGGTGATTCAATCCTTGGCTCCTCCAACCTGCATGTCAACATATCCTTGGAAAAGATAATGGATTCTAGGTTCTCCCCCCAATGCATGCGGAGTGTGACTAAATAAAGCACTTGATTGAATGTGTGTGAATGGGTGAATGAGGTTTATAGTAAGAAAGTGCTCTGAGTCCTCAGATAGTGTGGAAAATGGCAATATAAGGACCAGTCCATTTACCTTTCTATTTTTGTTTTTTCTGTTGTTCAACAAATTCAGGGACACCAATTAAATCCTTTTTTTCTTTTACTTCTAAGAAGAAAATGCTGAGTTCACAAACTAGCTGGTGACATCACAGTAGCTACATCTATCTTTATATACCATCTAGGCTTGATTGACGCCAGTTGACATACTATTATAGCTCTTTGGATGGTGACTGGATTGCCCAAGTTGCATGTTAATACCAGGCAAACACTAGTTCCTCTCAACAGTCCAACAGATCAGTCCGTGTTCTCATTTCCTGTTTTTGACTTGGAGAAATAATTCTCAATTCAATATGAAGATAATTTATAAAACACAGACTCATGCTTCACACAACAGGAGCCAAAAGAGTCGACAGTTTAAAAGAAAGGAAGAGAAAGGAGGTGACGATACTTAAGCTGTGAGAAAATGAGAAAATAAAGATTTTAGCTTAACAAAGTGATGTGACTGTACAATTACGACAACACAACCTGCAGCCTAATGTTAGAAATGCTCAGTCAGACTAGCAAAGGAAGCTGTAGACTATTTTTCAGGTGCATTTTGGTGAGTCATATAGCCCCCTGCTGCTTGTGGGCGAAAAGAAGTATTTGATTTCATTAGACCTGCCATCAGTGAAATCCTCCCATCAGCTATTACTGCTGAGAAAACAAAGGAGGCAATTTGGAGGTTAAAAGCCAATAAATCCGTACTGCTTCCCATCAGCAGTACACAAACCTTCGGGGTAGAGTGAAGGTCTTTAGTCCATCATCATCATCATCCTCCTCTCTCAAAAAGAACCTTAATGAGAGGTGATTCAGGCCATTATGAAGTGAGCACTCATCAAGTGCATGGTCATAATGTGAAAGTCCAGATTAAAGGTTAACATTTGCACATTTAAGAGCAATAAATACAGAGAGTACAGCACTATTAATTTCCAACATAAATCGTAAGTTTCAAGATTCATTAGTGCCTTAAATTCAAAGAGTCACAGTGAGGGACTGCTTTGAGATAGAGGTCTAAGTCATCATCAGTGAATGTTAAGAACCAAGAAGTAACCCTGACCCTATTTAAGTCTTTTTGTAGTTTCTTTGTTTTGTTTCCTGGTTGTCAAATCTCGGGAGAAAAGTTTTCAAAAACTTCCACAACTCCCTGCATCCTCGTTTCCTTCCATCAGGGGAGTCAGAATCAGAAAACTTTATGAATCCCAGAGGAAATTGTGTGGTCACAGTTGCTCCAAGACAGTAACAAACAAGTCAAAGTATCATTATTAAATAATAAAAATATATTACCTAATGGAAGATGGGTTAAGTGATAAGGTAAATGATGAAAGATTTGGGACACGGTGTTAGGGTGTTGGGGTTCCGTTTAGGGAAAATAGCCGGTTTAGGGTTGTACAGTCCCACGCAGTGTGATCCTTAAGGCTTGGGGTTAGAGATACTTAGACCTCAAAGTGTAAACTTCTAATAATTTATGGGCCTTTAATTTGTGTATTGGAGGGGTGTAGGAAATGTGTATTTTTGATTCTGTACTAACAGATACAAAAAGCAGAAACGAGTTTCCTGAGATTTTGTTGGCTCAAACTCTGAAATAGGGTGAGAACGGTCACTCAGGAGAGATTCAGAGGTTACAACTCTAACAGGAAATAAGTAGAAGCAATCAGATACCATAGAAAGTCAATGAGATTTAGCTACTACAATAACCAATGGCAATGCAAAGCAAGCAATGTACAGGGTGGGCCATTTATATGGATACACCGTAATAACATGGGAATGGTTGGTGATATTAAAGTCCTGTTTGTGGCACATTAATATATGTGAGGGGGCAAACTCCTCAAGATGGGTGGTGACCATGGTGGCCATTTAGAAGTCGGCCATCTTGGATACAACTTTTGTTTTTTCAATAGGAAGAGGGCCATGTGACACATCAGACTTATTGGTAATGTCACAAGAAAAACAATGGTGTGCTTGGTTTCAATGTAACTTTATTCTTTCATGAGTTATTTACAAGTTTCTGACCACTTATAAAATG
>VUQG01038615.1:0-10719 GCA_015106755.1 Etia nguti
GCGCATGCATGAAACGCAAGAAGCTTCGACCTGCCTCATTTCTGTCTGCCGTTTATTTACTTTCCGGCTCTTTGAAACGTCGCGGCAAAATGTTGAGGAAAAGCACCGAGTTTTTTAAATGGACTAACAATGAGGTGGAGTTGTTGCTGACAGTAACACAAAAGCACAAAGTTGCAAAAGCGAGTGAGAATTAAAGAATTTGAAGAAAAGCTATCTGGAGCATGTACAAACTGATATTAATCTTTAATAGGGCTGTCAAATTGAGAGCAAACAAAACAACTGCTGTATAATGCCCTCCGCTATCTTGGTTGAAGTGGTCACATGACTGCATCATATGACTAACGTGCGTTATCGTTTTCAAAAGTCTGCGTTTTCGCTGTCCACATTGATCCGCTCCATTTTCAAATGTATGCGTTTTCAAAACGCTGCGTTTTCCTTGAGCGAAAACGCCGTCTCAGTGTAGACGGGAGGCCAAAACGGAGAGAAAACGATGCGTTTTCATTTGAAAACGCATTAGTGTGGACGTAGCCTTAGTCCTGCATCAGGCTGGTGAGCTGTTCAGGGTGTACCCTGCCTCCCTCTCACCCTGTGCAGTGACAAAAGACAGCAGATAGATGTGTGGTGTTTCCTTTGTTGTCTGCAGGTCCAAGCATGGTAAATGGTAAATGACTGTTTCTGATACATTCCCGATCAAAAGTTTAAGACCAAATGGCAAAAAATCATATTTTGCATGGTTGGATCTCAGGAGAGCATGTTGAAGTAAAGCTTCAATACCCTCTGAACCCAAAGTGACTGGAGCTGTGCAGCCAGATGTGTACAGCTGTTTCACTGAGTGAAGCATGCTCACTGGCAACAACATAAACACATTTTATATTTGTTCACATTTTATAAAATTAAGTTTACTCAGTTGACTAAGAAACATTTTTCCTGTTTTTTTTTTTCAGGAATGATGCGTTCTCCTTATGATGATTATTTTTTTAAACCATGGAAGCTATGTAATACTGTACAAAGGATTAATTGGACAGCAGTGCATTGGCTTCAGGACTTGCCTTAGAATCCTCTGGTTCAAAACATTTCTTTGGCAGTAAAGTAATCCAGTGACAGTTGTCAGTATTGCCACTGCTACACAGCAAACAATAACTGTTGATAATTAATTTTTTATTTTTGAAATTGTTAACAAATATGGTTTAAAATAGTGTTTCTTTTACTGCCACAGTGTAACTCAGTTTAATGGAGGAACCTGAAGTTTCCATCAAAGTGACTAATCACATTAGGACTCAAAGGACTTAAAAGTGAGTTGATTTGCACAATCAAAATTTCTCTCTTTGCTCATGCATTTTTTTATGACATAAATATCATTCAATGCTAGACATAACAGTCACTTGAGACTGTAAAACAACACTGACCCACCTGGATTGCACCACCTGGATTGGCTACAAGAGGGTTTAATCTGAATCTTGAGATGGAAAGTCCCGAGCACAAAATGGGATACGCCTCCTATGGTGGTTGAGAATGACCAAAATAAGATCCTTGGGTATCTCTAGATACTGATGGAGAAACTAGTGACACTAACTAGCTGGACATAGTAGTGGTGGACAAGCAGAGGAAGAAGGCTGTAGTGATAGATGTGGCTATACCAAGTGATAGCAACATCAGGAACAAGGAACAAAAGATGCTTGAGAAATACATTTGGCTTATTAAATATGAAATTAGACCACAGACAGTTGGTGAATTTTCTGCAAGGGTTATCAGTGTTCAAATGTTGCGCAACTTTTAAATGACAATAATTAGCTAGCACCCATTAGGTTTAAACCTGTTTATCCACTACTAGTGTCTAAACAGAAAGTGATGTAATGTTTTTTTTTTCATTACACAGAATCACATGCAGCACAATGCCAGAGTTTGCTCCTTGGAAACAGACTACTGACACTTCAAGATTATTTCCTGCAGAAACTGATTCCTGCTATTGACAGAAGACATTGACAACCAGTCCTTTGCTCGACAAAGTTAATTATTTTAAGTTTTGCAAGCTCCGGCTCACATTCAACAACAAAAGTAAAGATCCAAGACTAATTGCAAAGATGAAATCTTTGCCATGATGATGAAATCTTTAGCCAGTAGGTGATCTTGAGATCCACCAGATGCCTGGTTCATCTCAAGGATCACCGTAATTGTGCTGTAGATCAGCTGGTTGGTTTCATTGATGGTCGCAGTAGAGATCGTCTGCAATGTTGCATTGACATCTTCTTTGTTGCATTGACTTTTGGAGGCTCTGGCATTCAACGCCTGCAACACTCCAGCTGTTCTAGATACTCAGTCTTGGAGTGTGAGGATGATTAACTCCCCACTGACCTGATGTCCTTGCTCTCCCTTGCCCTAGCATTTGTGTTGTACCTCATTAATCTCCAGTTATGATAGTAGTTGATTCTTAAACACTGAATTACTGGTTCGCTTGATGTTAGTATAAATGTTATTTGTTGAAGAATCCACACATGGAAACCCTTTCACTGTGTTTACATTCCAACAGTTCCCTATTCTCATCCCTTATCTATTTGTGCCTTCTGGTTAAGACTGCAGGGATGGCTTAAAGACATAAAGACCTGGATGACCTCTAAGTTTTCATTACACAGAATCAAATGCAGCACAGTGCCAGAGTTTGCTTCTTGGAAACTGAGTAAACACATATTCATTTAACTGATAGATTATGTTTCAAGATTATTTCCTGCAGAAATCTGATGCCTGCTATCAACAGAAAACCCAAACCTGAAATATAGCCACAGAATTTTTTGTTAAAAATGTGTGTACTCATGTGTTTCCTGCTCTTACATCAAACATGTTTTTATCTACGTCTAAAAAATACATGACTATATTTATAACTCTAACCCATCTGTTTTGGGCTAATATGTATCCATCTGATTAGTTTTAATAATTTAATGATTTTGCACATTTTTTATGTGTCTCTGCTTTGCATCATACTCTATTTAAATTTCTTTTTATGAACCCTATGATGATGAAGTTGTTCTTGATGTGTGTTTACTCTATTTTGTATAATTTTGGAAAACAAGCATCTCTTTCCATCTATTTCTCCTGCGTGGATACAGAGACCTCTTCTCTCCATGAATACGGACAACACAGATTAGTCCAGTTTACTGCAACCAGTACATCAGTGACAGCATTCCCCAACCAGCTGCATGGGGAAAAAAGTGAGCACTTACTGCAACTGCAATGGATCTTTCTAACAAAGTTTTACATTCGTCTATCCCCTAAAACTAAAACACACACTTATATAACAAACTTTGTGGTGTAACAAGAGATAACATTAGATTTTTTTTATTAGATTAATAAAATCACAAACAGAAGAAAAATCCCACACACGTGTTTAATTGACTTATCAGTGTTCATTTCAATTAAGTTTTATGTATATGGCACCAAATCATTACAACAGCTGCCTTTATTGTAAAGACTCTACAGTAGTCAAGAGAAAACCGGCAACAAACAGTTCATGACACTGGTAAGAAAAAACAAATTTTTAACAGGAAGAAACTTCTTTCAGAACCACACTCGCAGAGGAGCAGCCATCTGGTGTGACTGGTTGGAAGGGAGTGATTTTTACCAGCAGCAGGAACAGGAACAACAGAAGATGTGGTTTTCAGTATCTGGCAAGCCATTGTTTCTGTCTATTGAAGAACTGTGTCAACATGAAGCTCCTAATTGTGCAAAATGAATTTATGAGACTGCGTGTGCAGTGGTATAAAACTGCAAGTGTCAGTTTGGTAAGCCACTTCATTACTGTGTGTGGTGTCAGGTTAAACATCCTGTGGTACAACATGTAAGTACTAAACACCAAGGTCAAATTAAATATTAAAGTTAAGACAGGATTCTGCCTACTTAGGTAAGATGCAACACCTTGTCACATGGCAGTACCCAGTTGTTAAATCACCTTGATCCATGAAAACAAATAAACTCTACTCTAGACCTGTCTTGATAGACAGAGGACTTTATGGTTAATTCAGTGACTGCAAGGTACCCACATCATCACTCCTCTGCCACCATACTTGAAGGTTGGTATGAGGCATGCTGTGTTTGGTTTTAGCCAAATGTGTCATTGTGAATTATAGCTAAATATCTCCATCTTGGTGTCATGTCTCTAACGCCCACATGTCTTGTGGTTCTTTTGAGATTCAACTGCAAATTTAATGTACATTTTGCCATGTTCTTTTTAGAGAGAAGAGGGCATTTCCTGACAACCCTTCCAAATAAACCATTCTTGTTCATTCTTTTTCTAAGTCTGCTGTCATTAACATTAAAATTTAACATGCTAAATCTTCAGCAATGTAGAGTCTGAGATGTAGCTCTTGGGCTTTTTGCATTTTCACAGAGCACTAAAGAGCCTGGTGAATTTGTTGGGATACCAACCTTAAGTTTTGCAGCTGTCTTTAACTTGTGAATAATATTCCTTTTCTTTCGCTGCCAGACTAATGGACTTGAGATTTTTATTTTTTTTAATGGCCATATAACTCTTCCTGAAATGCATCTCTTGCTATTTTGGTCACTATGTTTGTGGCATTGTTGTAACATGCCACTGAAAACATTTTCACAGAACTGCTGTTAATCAGTCATGGAAAAGTGCATTTTATTAGCTGGCTGCTAATTAATTATTTATTTATTTAATTCCAGTGGAAGCAGTAAGTTTGCACATTATTTGTCCATCCACACAGCTGAAGATATTTTGCATTTGTTTTTTTTAATTTAATAATAAGACAGTATAATATGTCATATGTTGTTGTTCAGGCTGTATTTAATTAAATTTAAGACCTGTTAAGGACCAGATTTCTTTATTTTTATTATTATTATGTGATCATGCATAAAACTTTAGGAAGAGATTGTATTTTCTTTTTACCATGATAGTGTGGTCAACTACAACACATAACCTGCCTGTGTGTTTTGTTACAAAGACTATATTTTTACAGAAAATCTAAATAATAGTTTATAATGGAAATTTTTGAATGACTTTATGTTGACCTTTTGATTTCCTGTAACTTCACTGAAATCAATATTTATTTTTCCACTGGCAGAAAGTGTTGACTGGAAATCCAGCAACAACTCCCCAAACAGGTTTGACTTCTCTCTTTAGAGTCAATGAATAAAAATGCCAACATGCTGACACCATGGCATGCATTTGGTTTTGAGGTTCCTTCATGTACCATCTTACTTTCACTATTGGTTGTCTTTACTGAGATTATCCTGTCAAACAATGCATTCCATCATTTAGCAAGTCAATTATAAAGCCAAGTTTATGTCATACATGGAAGAATACTTTTTAATTAATCACTTCATTTTATTAATGAATTATCATTCAGAAGCATTGCTTAGCATTGCTTACTTCACATGTTACTTATAATTTTTCCATTACAAATAATATCACATAAGGACTACTTACATGTGTACAACTGCTTCTGGACTACACAAATTTTTTTTATTGAAATTAATCTTTGACACTGACACTTCAATTCAACTCAGTTTTATTTATATCACAGGTGTCAAACTCCAGTCCTCGATGGTTGGTGTCCTGAAACTTTTCCATGTGTCCCAGCTGCAACACACCTGAATACAATTAGTAGGTCATTAGCAAGACTATAGAACTTGACTGCATGTTGAGGTGGCAGTTCAGCAATTTGATTTGTGTTACAGCAGCTCATGAATAAATGAACATGGTGCAATAAAAGTACTTTTTAGAAGCACGCTTTTCCAAACACTTACATTTACTTACTTTTATTTAAATTTACTTGAGTAGGGTTAGGGGTTGCCACCACAGCATGCAGTCAAGTTCTATAGAGTCTTGCTGATGACCTACTAATTGTATTCAGTTGTGTTGCAGCTGGGACACATGGAAAAGTTTCAGGCCACCGGCCCTTGAGGACTGGAGTTTGACACCCCTGATTTATATAGTGCCACTTCAAAACAACAGTCACCTTAATGAGCTTTAAATGTAAGATAAAGACCCTACAATAATTCAAAGAAAACAGAGGAAAACAATCAGATGACCCCCTACAAGCAAGTTCTTTTGCAACAATGTGAAGGAAAACTCGCTTAAATCAGGAAGAAACCTCTAGCAGAACCAGAACAAGGGACGGGCAAACATTGGCTGTGAGCAGTTGGACTTGAAGGGAGGAAACCAGGACAAAAGCATGCAGTGGAAGAGAGCTAGAAATTCAAAATAACAAACATTTAAATGCAGAGTACCGTATTTTTCGGACTATAAGGCGCACTTAAAATCCTTTAATTTTCTAAAAAATCAACAGTGCGCCTTATAATCTCGTGCGCCTTATGTATGAATTCTGGTTGTGGTTACTGACCTCGAACCAATTTTATGTGGTACATGGCACTCAGAAATCTGTCAAAAAATATTTTAGTACAATTTTGGTAAGCTACGAAGCCGCACCGCTTGATGGATTGTCGGAGCATTACGGCTACCGTAGTCAGGAGCCTCGCGGAGTAATCTGGGACCAAACTCCGCTTCAGGTCCCAAACGAACACTGCAGCATCACTGAGAGTTAAAAACTGTGAAAAATTCTTTCATCTTTAATAAAATGATCAGCGTTGCTGCTTTACCAGGTGTAACAATTAAGTTTAACATCCAAGCATCCATGAAAACAGAATTGATTAAATTTTAGAAGTTAGCAGGAAGTTAGCAGAAAGTTAGCTCGCTAGTTTCGCTAGTTACCTAAACATGATATACCATGTTCTGACTGAGAGATTCCTGGAAAAAAATAAAATGTACAGCTCTGCTATCACTTCCAACATAAATGAAGACAGAAAACTACACAACAGTGACGTTTGTAGGGTTACTGCAGTTGGGCTAGCTGGTATATAATGCTGTGCTAGTGACCGCTAGCAAGACACAGCTATGTTAGCATAACAAAGCATAACACAGTGAAGCTGGAGGATGAACGCTAACTTTTTTCATCTCGATAAAAGTTCCGGATGTTTTTTGACAAATACAATCGCATGGAAAGATGCTGTAAACGGACCAAACTTCAGTAGGGGAGAACAACTGAGATAATCCATCCACAATACGAGGTTAGTCATTAATGTAAGATAAGATAACCTTTATTAGTCCCACATGTGGGAAATTTGTTTTGTTACAGCAGAAAGTGGACAGTGCAAAGTTACATAGCAAAAATTAGAAAAACACTGGAACAACATATACTACAACAAAATGGGGATAGAGCAGCTGCATGAGAATTCAACATTAATGAATCAATGGTACGAAGTGGAGGAAGCAAGAAGAATAAGTTGAGTAAAGTTTGACTTATCTGACTGTTTTGTTTCGTTTAACGCGTCTTATAATCCGGTGCGCCTTATGGTCCGAAAAATACGGTATATATTTCCCATGCTCTAGGAGAAATCTAGTTTAGCGTTATTAATTTGTGCACTGTCACTATTCTAATCAGACTCATTAACTTTTTTTCTGTTTTATCTACAGAAACTTAACAAGCCCCCCTCCTCCTAATAGTGCTGCTGCTGCATATATAGTACTTTTTTATTGCTTGTTTATTCTCAATTTTATTTAGATAGCACTGGTTTGCAATCGCAGTCACCTAAAGGCACTTTATATTGTAAGGTAAAAACACAGCAATGAGAGAAAACCCCTGCAGCAATTCAATTTCCTATGAGCAAGCACTTGGTGACAGTTGAGAGGAAAAATTCCCTTTTAACAGGAATAGATCTCTGGCAGAATCAGGCTAGTCAGGAGCGGCCATCTACCAGGTCCTGTTGGGGTTGAGGGTAAAAAGACGAGTTAAAAAAGGAGAGCATAGAGGAACATGGACAGGGTTCTTCCTTATCAAAACCTGACAACTAGATTTCCTGCAATACATGACCTTTGAAGGATCAGCTGCAGATATAGCTGTTCTAGTAGCAGCTAATGTAGAACAGTCCTTTGTCATTAACATCATACAGAGTCATGGGTAGGAAAAACTGTCAGGCACAAAAGCTTAGGCTACAGCAGTCTGAGCTTGAGCTTCTGGCTCAAAGGATCTATTTGTTTATGCTCTGATCACACCATTTGAAACTGTGACCAGGTTAAATATGCACATCCATCATTGTAACAGTAGATATGTAAATGGGGAAATGCACAATAGGACCATTTTAAAACTAACATGAAGTATCATGTTTAAATAGAGTGATTTAATGTTATATGTACAGTGTGTAATATGATGGAGGATTATTAGTGTGATATTATATTACATCTGTTATATTATACTGTATGTAGCCTCAGGTTGCCTGTCTTAAATGGACATGAGTAGCTACTACAGAGATTATAGAGGTCTGGTGAGGTGGCTTCATTTTAACGTTACATCCCCGATCCCAACTCAGTTGACTCCACTTGATGGCATTTATCAAACAGCTTCCTCAATAAATAGAAATAGTGCACAGTGTCCAACTTTCATCACATATGCAGTTTCACACCCCATTCCTATAAACACTTTTCGGTGCGCAAGCTTGAAACATGACTTCTGTGTGTGTTTGTGTGTGTGCGGGTGCGTGCACGCACATTGTCAGGTCTAAACCAGTGGGAAGATATAGAGAAGCTGAACTTCTTCCCCAGGCTGGAGGAAGTGCGCCTGCAGGGCATTCCCTTACTGCAGGCCTACACCAACGCAGAGCGACGCAGCCTCATGATAGCGCAGTAAGTCTGTGACATTAGAGAGAAATGGCATCCTTCAGAGCAAGTGGAGGACACTGATGAGAGCTTGAATTATGCAGAGATCTGAGCTGTACTCTGAGCTACAGAAGGTCAATAAACAGATATCTGCACAATATGTCATCTCTCCTCTTCAGGCTTCCCTCAATATCACTGCTAAATGGCAGTGCTGTGACTGACAGTGAGAGAGAGGACGCAGAGAGGTTCTTCATTCGTTACTACTTAGACTACCCTGAAGAGGAGCTGCCTTATAGGTACACCACATGCTTGTTCACACTGTATGAGCAGTGGTATGAGTGTTGGTGATGTGTGCTACAGTATGCACTGTTAAAACAGACGACACACCCTGCTTTCCTCCTCAGATACCATTCCCTTGTAAACAAGTATGGCAAGCTTGAACCACTTGCTGAGATTGACCTCCGACCTCGCTGCCGTGCCCAGGTGGAGGTTCACTGTGAGGAAAAAGTAGAACAGGTCAGTGTGGCATTTAATAATCTGCTGTTCTGGAGAATCCTCAAATGAAAAATGCCTTTTGGAAATTATATAATGTTATAAAATGTAATCATTGCTTTCTTTGCCTTCTCTACTACTCATACCACTGTGAATCACTTTAGTAAATGACTTATGCCTTTAGTACTTTGGCCTTAGTGCCTAATCACTTGACATTTGGAAGTAGATGGAATCTCTTAATACAGAGTTGACAAAACTTTAAAAAACTGTGTTAAAAACTAGTACTATAAAGCAATTTTAATATTTCGATCAGCACCAGTTTAACATATTGCAATTCCTTTGTTGTTATGATCTCATCTTCAAAATCTTGCTGTGAAGGACCCTGGAGTTGATTTATTTTACTCAGGTATACTTCATCAATGATGTGATCAGTGCACATGTTTGTTCAAGCCCACAAAACCTCAAAAAAACAAAACCTTAAAAATACAGTTTTACATTTATTTGCAAATCCTAAATTTTCAAAAGATGGCGCATATATCAGACTCAATTGTAGTGAAATTTCTATAAAAATATGCATTTTTGTCCCAAACACTGACATTTCAATCATACTTTACAGGTGCTTCAACCAGTATTTTTATATTACCAATAACCCCCACAGCTGCATGTAATGTAGAGGGAGTTGCTTGTACTGGCAAACCCACAGCTTGTTTTTACTAGGCTGTGCAGTTCCCTTCGGGTCTACAAAGCATTTTAGTGCACTTTGTTTTAGTTGATTTTGCATCATGGCATTTATGAATATTTTTAGCTAAAGAAAAGAAAACGAAAAACAAAAACTACATGTTGTGTTCTGTTTTTTTTGTCGTTTTTAATTAGGTAGTGATTGTTTGAGTCTGATTAGCTTGTTCTAGCATGCAAACATAAATCTGTTAGCTTACTACAAACAGTTCAGTCTTATCTTGTTATGTCTGATTTGTGCAAAATGTTATATATGACACATTGGAGTTTCAGAGAGGCTAGTAGTATTGGTAAATTAGCCCACTGTCTAATTAGCTAAGTCACAAAATGTAAAGTCTGCACTATAGATATGCTTTAGTGTGTCACTGTGTTCTGCCATAGCATGGGAAACTGAGCTGTTCATGTTGTAGTCGGAACTAATAAATATAGGACAACATTTGCTTTTACCGTATTTTCCGCACTATAAGGCGCACTTAAAATCCTTTAATTTTCTCAAAAACCGACAGTGTGCCTTATATTCCGGTGTGCCTTATGTATGAATTCTGGTTGTGCTTACTGACCTCGAACCGATTTTATGTGGTACACGGCGCTCAAAAATCAGTCAAAAATGTTTTAGTACGACTTTGGTAAGCTACGAAGCTGCACCGCTTGATGGATTGTCGGAGCATTATGGCTACCATAGTCAGGAGCCTCACGGAGTAATCTGGGTCCAAAACTCCATCCGTTTCAGGTCCCAAAGTCAAGCGAACACTGCGGCATCACTGAGAGTTAAAACTGTCTAAATTCTTTCATCTTTAATAAAATGGTCAGCGTTGCTGCTTTACCAG
>VUQG01038624.1:2270-13024 GCA_015106755.1 Etia nguti
TTTAATTTAATAACTGTACAGTACTCTGTTTTTGGTAACCATTTTCCTTTATGTAAATATGTAAAAAAATTTGTATGTTTCTGTTCTGTGTTCTGTGTACTGTTTGTTTGTATATGTGTCTTTCTTGCTGCTGTTACACCCAAATTTCCCCTTGTGGGACAATTAAAGGATTATTCTATTCTTCTATTCTAATTTTTATTGATAGAATTTCTACGCGTAACCAAGTGGCGTAAGGCTTTCATTTGGATGGTCTCAGAATCTCATTTTTGCTTTTCTCGAATGATGTGGTTCTGTTGGCTTCATTGGGTGATGGCCTCCAGCTAGCACTGAAACTTTTTTCAGCTGAGTGTGAAGCGGTGGTAATGAGAATCAGCACCTCCAAATCTGAGGCCATCGTCCTCAGCCGGAAAAGGGTGGAGTGCCGATCCGCGTCAGGGATAAGTTCCTGCCCCAAGTGGAGGAGTTTAAGTATATCTGGGTCTTGTTCATGAATGACAGGAGAAGGGAGCCAGAGATCGACAGATGGATTGGTTCTGTGGCTGTAGTGATGCGGACACTATATCGGTCCGTCGTGGTGAAGAGAGAGCTGAGTGTAAAAGCGAAGCTCTCAATTTACCGGTCGATCTACATCCCTACCCTCACCTATGGTCACGAGCTTTCATTAGTGACCGAAAGAACAAGATTGCGGATACAAGCAGCGAAAATGACCTTCCTCCGTTCATGGCTGGCCTCTCCCTTAGAGATAGGTTGAGAAGTCTGGCCATCCGGGTGGGGCTCAGAGTAGAGTTGCTGCCCCTCCACATCGAAAGAAGCCAGTTGAGGTGGTTCGGGAATCCGATAAGGATGCCTCCTGGGCGCCTTCTGGGTTAGGTGTTCCGGGCATGTCCCACCGGGAGGAGGCCCCAGGGCAGACTCGGGGCAGACTCAGGACACGCTGGAGAGATTATATCTCTTGGCTGGCCTGGGAATGCCTTGGTGTTCCCCCAGACAAGCTGGAGGAGGAGGTCTGGGCTTCTTTGCTTAGACTGCTGCCCCCGCAACCTGGCCCCAGACAAGCGGAAAAAGATGGTTGGTTTATGTTTAAGTTGATTTAGTTATCTTCAGGTCATACTATTTTGCCTAGGTTGCCCTTTTAGTTCAGTGTTTATTAGATTCCCCTTCGCCTCCTGTGTTTAGGTCTCCCTCACCCTTCATGTATTTCAGTAATGTCTTTGTCTCCCGTCTCCTCCTCTTGTTTACATGTTTTCCCCTTGTGACCCATTCCTTTCTTTCACATGTTTTTTCCCCCAGCTATCATGTTCTGTTTGTGATTAGCTATGTCCACGTCTCATCTCCAGTCCCCTTTTCCCTCTGTATGTATTTATATAGTGTGCATGTTCCTCATCGGTTTGTCGTGTTAAGTCTGCGTGTTTTATTCTGTCTTGTGTCCTATGTAGTCAAGCTCGTGTTGTCATGTCTGTGTTCCGTTATGCTTCCTGTTATATGCAGGACTGCTTTCTTCCATTTGCACAGTATCTCTAAAATTAGAAATATCCTGTCTCATAGTGGCGCTGAAAAAATAGTTCATGCATTTATTACTTTTTTATTAGGCCAGACTATTGTAATTTATTATTATCAGGATCTTCTAAAAACTCCCTGAAAAGCCTTCAGTTAATCCAAAATGCTGCAGCAAGAGTACTGACAGGGACTAGAAAAAGAGAGAGAGCATATTTCTGCTATATTAGCTTCCATTCATTGGCTCCCTGTTAAATACAGAATTGAATTCAAAATCCTGCTCCTCACATACAAGGTCTTAAATAATCAGGCCCCATCTTATCTTAATGACCTTATAATAATGTAACACCCCAGTAGAGCACTTCGCTCTCGCACTGCAGGTTTACTTGTTGTTCCTAGATTATTTTAAAGTAGACTGGGAGGGAGAGCCTTCAGTTTTCAGGCCCCTTTTCTATGGACCCAGCTTCCAGTTTGGATTCAGGAGACAGACACTATCTCTACTTTTAAGATTACACTTAAAACTTTCCTTTTTGATAAAGGATATACAGTATCTCACGAAATTGAGTACACCCCTCACATTTTTTAAAGATATTTTGTTATATCTTTTCAAGGGACAACACTAAAGATATAAAACTCTAATAGAATGTAAAGTAATAAGTGTACAGCTTGTATAACAGTATCAATTTGATGTCCCCTCAAAATAACTCAACACACAGCCATTAAAGTCTGAACTGCTAGCATCAATGGTGAGTAGACCTCTAAGGGCAAGAAGAAAGCTACTTCTAAAGATGGTGCACAAGAAAGCCCGCAAACAGTTTGCTGGAGACAAGCAGACTAAGGACATGGAATACTGGAACCACGTTACGTCCTGTGGTCTGATGAGACCAAGATAAACTTATTTGGTTCAGATGGTGTCAAGCGTGTGTGGAGGCACCAGGTGAGAAGTACATGGACAGATGTGTCTCGCCTACCATCAAGCACGGTGGTGGGAGTGTCATGGTTTGGGGCTGCATGAATGCTGCCGGCACTTCAGGGAACCATGAATGTCAACATGTACTGTGACATACTGAAGCAGAGCATGATCCCCTCCCTTCGGAAACTGGGCCACAGGGCAGTATTCCAACATGATAACAATCCCAAACACACCTCCAAGACAACCACTGCTAAAGAAACTGAGGGTAAAGGTGCTGGACTGGCCAAGCATGTCTCCAGACCTAAACCCTATTGAGCATCTGCGGGGCATTCTAAAATGAAAGGTGGAGAAGCGCAAAGTCTCTAACATCCACCAGCTTCATCATGAAGCAACCTGTAAAGCTCTAGTGAACTCCATGCTCAAGAGATTTAAGGCAGTGCTGGAAAATAATAGTGGTCACAAAAATTTTTTGACTTTTGTTACCAGCAGTTTAGACATTTATGGTTGTATGTTAAGTTATTTTAAGGGGAACACAAAATGTACACCCTTATACAAGCTGTACACTAATAACTTTACATTCTATCAGAGTTCCATATCATTAGTGTTGTTCCTTGAAAAGATATAATAAAATATTTACAGAAATGTGAGGGGTGTACTCACTTTTGTGAGATACTGTAGTTAGGGCTGTATCAGGTGACCCTGAATCCTCCCTTAGTTATGCTCCAATAGGTGTAGGCTGCTGGGGGACTCCCATGATGCACTGAGTATTTCTTCTTCAGTCACCTTTCTCACTCACTATGTGCTAATAGACCTGTCTGCATGGAATCATACTTGCTATTAATCTCTGGGTCTCTTCCACAGCATGTCTTTTGTCCTGTCTTCCTTCGCTCACCCCAACCGGTCACAGCAGATGGCCCCGCCCCTCACTGAGCCTGGTTCTGCTGGAGTTTTCTTCCTGTTAAAAGGGAGTTTTTCCTTCCCACTTGACCATAGTGCTTTTTCACAGGGTTATATTGTAGGGTCTACCTGACAATATTAAGCACCTTGAGGTGACTGTTGTTGTGATTTGGTGGTGTATAAATAAAATTTAATTGAAGTGAACTGAATGAAAATTAAATATCACTAGAACAAGCATCTTTGCTGTCCTAGGGTTGCGCCCTTCTAGACATAGATCTTGGATGTTGTTCCTAGGATCTGATGGGGCCACTTGCCCAGTTTGGGGTCACTGCCCCGAACGTTCTGATTACCATGGGAACAGCCGTTGCCTTCACCCTGCACATCTTTTCTAGCTCCTCTCACATCCCTTGGCATTTCTCTAGCTTCTCATGTTCCTTCTCATGTACAATTAAAGGGGAAAAAAGCTGGTACCTTCTTGCCCAGACTGTCCAGATTTTCTTTTTTTTTAACATTAGTCTTAAAAAAAACTGAAATTTCTATAGTAGAAAGTGAAAAACAGAAACTCTTCTGTCATTTAATTCCTTAACGCTTAATTACTTTGATTGGTATTGTTGGCCAAAAGTGAGGTTTTTATCAGTAGGAAAAGCTGTAAAACTTATGAAAATACAGTTAAGTGTCCCAAATTTATCCTTGATCACTATTGTGCAAATTGGGCTTTGATCATGATCAAGTAACTGACCTCACAACCTACTGTTCATTCAGCTGGCTAGTTTCAGTCACTTTGCAAATGTAATGTTTATAAGGATGGGGATATCTGAAGTCAGCTGAGACTGAAGAAGTCACTTGGATGAGTGACGAAATGTTTCTCCTGCGGAAAACCCTACGCCCAGATGAACAGAATCAACCTTCTGGGATTTACTTACCTGGATGATTGAGCATGCATCAAGACATTAAAGTGAGGACTGAAACAGTTTTAAACCAGTTATCACCATCTTGTGGTGGATCACTGAATCAACACACAGGTAAAAAATGTGAAAATGATCATTCATAGTTTTTTTTCAACAACCTTTGTTGGAACAAAAATGGCTCACAGAGAAAGGGAAAAGTGGTGGTTGTTACAGTATATAGTACAGACAGATTAAAGAACAATACAATATGATGTGATGGTCGAGGGTGAATTTTCTGGTGTTGATAGGAAATTTTCTAAGAATTATAAATAAATAACCAACAAATAATTCATCACCGTTCTTAAGACTTGACTTTCAATATAGTGCAGGTGAAACAGGTTTAGCGGACACTAGGAGTTCACACGCCTGTTTTGTTGAGCCTTTGTTGATAAATCCTTAAATTTTAATCCAAAGAGTGATCAGTTGACTGAGCCATCTGACCATCCATATCATCTCCCAGAGCTCTTTTATACACTATCATGAGTTTCTGTCTAAACCCCTCCCTCACTTTTAGCCCCATACAGAAATACAACAACGGGTTCACACAGCTGTTAAAGTAGGCAATGCTCTTTGTTATAGGGTACCACTTTTTCACCACTTCGTTTTCATTATACACCATGTCTACCAATAGAAGGAACTGATAAGGTGCCCAGCACAGGAAGAAGGCAATGACCAAACATACTAGTACACGAAGCGGGCGGGATTTCCCTGACAGACGAGTGCGTCGGAGGGCCAGGCCAACCAGGATGTAACATATGAGAATGACCATAAAGGGAAATATGAAGCTGAATATGAATTGCAGGGAGTAGAGAGCAACTTTGGTGTTTTTGTTCTCCTCTGGCTTCTGCACCCAAACCATTCCACACTTAGTCAGGTTTTTGTTGTCCGTGCATATTTGGCGGAGGATGAAGTAGGGAATGCTAAAGAGGAGTGCTATAATCCAGACACAAACTGCCACCACCCTCGCTGCGAACAGGGTGCGTCGGCGCTTCGTGAGGATGGGCTGACGAACGCAGAGCACTCGATCCAGGCTGATCACAGCCAGCAGGAAGACAGAGCAGAACATGTTGGTGTGTTTGAAGAAACCATGGAACTGGCAGAGAAAGAGGCCAAAAAGCCAATTTTCTGACTTAATCTGGGTGAGGGAGAAGATTCGTGTGAAACAGAAAATCAGATCCGCTATCGCCAGATTCACCAGCCACACATTGTTGACTGTCGGCTGAAGAGGAAGAAGAAACAAAGTAAAATAATATATTATTTACAAGAAGCAAGTAACCAGACTGTGATATTATAACCCCCCCAGAATAGTCATTATCAGTTTATCATTAATAAACAGAGCAGCATGCATTATGCACACATTTAGTGATCATGTGAATAAGTGGATGTAAAATCTGGTGTCAACTGATATTGTACATCAGCAGTCGTGTCACTTTGTAAAACTGTGTCTTTTAGCCTAATCCCTGTTCCTAGAGCACATAAACTTAGCCAGGTTGCTCTTGCTGATGTAAAAGAAACATCATAGCATAATAAAAAAATTACTCTAAAAGTTGGCTAACTCATGTGTTATTTTTAGACGTCCAGTGAATTAATACTTCTGTTCAGAAAAGTAAAATAACTACCAGTGACAAAGGTAATAAACACCTCCCACCACTGCAGGGGAATACGATATATGTGTGAACAATATTAACTGATAATGGCCATTAAGTGGGGTAATGACATGCAAAATCATTTAAATAGAACCTGCTTGACAAAGTCAAGTAAGATCTCAGAAAGCATCACATAATGCCATGTCCAAAAGCAGGGGTGTCCAACTCCAGGCCTCAAGGGCAGGTGTCCTGCAGGTTTTAGATGTGTCCTTGATCCAGCACACTTGCTTTAAATTGCTAAATTACCTCCTCAACATGTCTTGAAGTTCTCCAGAGGCCTGGTAATGAACTAATCATTTGATTCACGTGTGTAGACCCAGAGTATTATCTAAAATATGCAGGACACCGGCCCCTGAGGCCTGGAGTTGGACACCCCTGATCTAAAGGAACTCAAGGACAGATGAGAAACAAAGTCACTGACATCTATCAGCCTGGAATTTACCTGCTAAACCTAATAAATGCTCGTGCCAGGATCCGGTATGTGTATCCATGAGTATACTGTTTGACGTATTCATGTTCTTGTATTTACATATACCATAAAAAATGAAATAAATCTTGTATCTGTATCCTGTTTATATCTTTCTGTATATTATGTGTATGGTTTCCAGCATTGTTTACAAATGCCAATAAAATGAAATCATTTATTTTATTTTATTTGTTTTATTCATTAACTATTTCTGGCTTTCCTGTGTAATTAAGGAGTTAAAAGATATGGTACCTAATAAATGATATTTTTCACTGAGACGTCACAGGAAATATTACTGACAAACAAAATTAGGTATTTAAAACACTTTAAACTCTCTATATTCACCTTAAGTTTGATTCCAGCCATCCAGATCACCACAGCGTTTCCTGTGATGCCGAGCACAATGGTCACTGTGTAGAGGACAAAGCTGGTGTTGCTAATGATGATGTCGTCATTGTCCTCGTTGGTGGACAGAGAGGCATTGCAGGACATTACGTGGCTGGAAAAGAGAGAACAGGAAAAAAAGCAAAATATTCATAATTATGTAGTTCCTGATCTAACAGACACTGAGTAGGAAATCACAGGATTTCCTAAGATGTCATTCTATATTATCATACTTCCTGACTAACAAACAAACAGAAAATTTACTGAAGCCTAAAACATGAGGTAAGTCTGGAGGTGCCAGCCATCCTAATAGAAGATTGTTATCCTAGAAATCATTTTAAGTATGGCCAAATCTGTTTATATGAGCCAAAGTTTTCATTAACTTATTTTTGCCAAAATCTCTAAGCTAATGCTGCTAATTTCATGGAATACATTAGCCTGGTAATATTGTTATAATAAGATAACTACTTTTTATTCTTGAACTCTGCAAGAGTAGCTGTGAATGATTATACTGGGCCTTGACACAGACCTATGAGTTCACTGCCTAAAGCAAGCCTTTTTAGCTCATTTAAATTAATCCACCTTTCTTTTGATTAGCTGCCCCTCACAAAAAGAAAGTTTGAGCACCAAATGGCTCATGTGCTCATACAGAGAGCTGCATAAAATGACCATGTTGACTTCTGTTCACTTTTATTTGGATTTGCAGAGCTTTGGTAAATGTATATAAACCATCACAGTTGTCCATTATGGGCAGTTATAGGTTTTCAAAGAAGGTTTGTTAAATTTTCTTCCTGTTTATTTTTTAGCACAGAGAGGTGCTAAACTAAGAATGATCTTCCTATTTTAGAAGCCAGATGTCTAGATATGCGCTAATTCATTGTGGGTTTGGGTAGTTACTATTTTGTTGCTTAAACATTTCAACCAAAGAGTCAGACAAAGATGGCATGTAAGAAGGGGCCACATGCAATAAAAGAAGGATTCAATATAAGTAAGTAGATTTTTCTGTTCACAAGCCTAATCTTCATAAGATGATGTGCTTTTTTCAGCATTAGATTTATTTGTACTAAATTGCATGCCACAAGTATTAGTAAATCACACTTGCATGACACATTAAAATTTTCTCCTTCTCAAAGGGAGACTCTTGCAAACACATATGCCATAATGCCAAAATAAAAGGTCCTTCAGTTATCTGTCTGCCATAAAAAGAAAAAAAATCAAACAAAAATGATCTTTTCTTCCTGCGCACTTCGGGAACAATCTGAGATTTCAGTTTGTGTGCGAGATAAGGAAAATGGTGCAGTGGTATAACGATACAGCTTTTCAGGAGTGGAGATATGAACATTACTTTTATTTTTAATGCACTAAAAGATAAAAGTGCAATGATAAAGTGCAAACAGCATCCAGTACAGAAACAACCACATTATACTGCTAACCCAACCTCAGCTCTTTGCCAGGATTTTACAGACAGCATGCTAACGCAAAGCTAGCCAAGAATCAAGACTGACGATAAAGCTGTTTGTATGCCGACCCCAGCCCAGCAGCCAGACCCTCAAATTCAACAGGTAACAAACGCAGTGCTGAGCAGTCGGGCTGCAGCCTTCATCTATGTTCTTCTTTTTAAAAGTAGAATCACTGTGAAAATTGCTTTGAAGTCTCTTTAGACCAGTTTTCATCTTTACCCTTGTGTTGTCGGCTTTGTGTTCATATATTAACAATAAAATAAAAATCCTATGTGTGTCCTCATTAGTATAAGGACTTGTGTTGGTATGTGGGACTGTAGCCTCATGTTTATGAGATAATGTTTTTCAGGTCATTTTATGGAGTATTGAAAAAGTAATTTAATGAATTACTTTATCTTGTGAGGAATTAAGTAACACACTGCATTAACTCTTAAGAAAATTAATGCAGTACATTGGATTAAATTGCCATTTATTACATAGATTAGCTGAAAACATAATCAAGGTCACGGAAAAGAAGTTAGGGAAAGGAGATAGGAGGTACTTTAGGAAAGCACCCATCATTGTGAAATTGGCTAGATCTCATTTGCATTTAAAGGTGCAGACAATAAAAAGAAGAATTTGAAACAGATAAAACTATGCAGACACGTTAGAATGAAACTGTGTGATCCTTTGAGAAAAGACACATTCTGAATATATGTGAAACTTCCATTAATCTGTTAAAAGTGGTATAAAATGGCCTTATTTAAGTTGGTGGTTAAGTGTTGGAAAAAGTCACCACAAAGAAATGACTCTGCATTAACTATTCTCTGCTTTCATTATACAGTCAAATTATATGAAGAAAGAAATATAACACTTTTGATACTTACTATTTGTAACCTTGCTTAACATTTTCTATACTGAGCATAGTCAAGTACATTAGACTGAATACTGTTTTGTACCACAATTGTGCAAGTGCTGCCACACAGTCATCCTCTTTCCCTAAAATACGTGCATGCTATACAAGATAACGATAGTGTCCAACAAGCACATTTATTTTTTATTTTTTTAATGAAAACCATAGTAATACATGTCTCTTGTCAAAGTCACAGTATTTTAGATTAAATCTATTAATGAAATTTTCAAAAACAACAAAATCCTCTTGTAGCATCTAATGAATGATCAGATCTTTTTTGTTTGTTTGGGGTTTTTTAGCCTAACTTAGTTATGCATTTTATCAACACTACCTCTGTAACACTACCAAACTCCAGCTTATACACTTACATCAATAAGAAAAACCTGTGAGGAAAAATCAATGAGCATCATGCTTCTAATATTACATTGAGTATTATGTAAAATTATTGTTAAACAGATGGGCAATCCTGAAAGACACAAACTGTGTAAGAGGTACACAACTGTAACTCTTTTAGTCATAAGTGGGAGATATTAAGTAACAATCTTATCTGAGGAACCAAAACTAAAAAAAGTTCAGATTTCTTACTTGTAGAGTTTGAACGGAGCTGATGAGGACTGCTTTAGTCTTAGTAGTCAGAGGCAGAAGTGAAAATGCATCTACTGATGTTTATCTGTGTTACTGTTATGTTAGATTATTTCGTTTGTGTCATGTCTATCTATCTCTTAATCACACACACACACACACACTTCCTGTCTTTCTTCATGCCATGTCACACTCACGTTGGCTCGCTGTTTGTCAAACACACACATACAGATAAATAAGTATAGACAGAAGATGAACAACATGTTAATCATACTTTAGATTTGTTGCTTTTCTCCTCAGATTTGTCAGCCAATCAGATTCATCATAAAGGAGCATGATGTCTCAAGCAGAAGCCTCATGAAGTGGTACATGTTCGAGCATCTCACCACTTTTCAACTTTTGCTGATTTCCACCAAAAATACTGAGTAGCTCAAATTTTGAGTAGAACTGATGTAGAGTGCACTGCAATGTCTTTTTCTGCCATAAACTGGTCCCCTTTGGCTCATAATGGGCATCTACTGTTAAAATGGCATCATGTTTACTCAAACAGGAAAAAGGATAAAAATCTAACCTGATTGTTGTCTATTAAAATAAAAGTTGTTTTAACATCCTACCCCAACAGTTTTTAAACTGATATAATATTAATTTTAAAAAAAACACCAGCAGCTTTTCTGAAAATCCCCAATAAAAGCTAATGAGTGTTGATTTCACTTCTTTAATTAAATGTAACAAAACTGTACTTTAATGATGGTTAAAAGTTATGTTGCTGAGAAAAAGGGTTTTAGTGAATGTTTTGAGGTATGACCACAAGAGGGTGAAAACAATCTTTAACTAAATTACAAAAATGTAATAAAATCAGCAAGCCTCTCTCAGACCCTGATAGGCACCTGTGTTCAGGGTTACCCACACCAATGCTGGCATATTTTTAACCTGTTCCTTTAGCTCCCTCTACTGAACAACACATGAAACCCAAATTAGTTGCTTTATCCCCTTAATGCCCAGTGTTTCTGATGTGAAACATGCAGGGTTTTTTGCGAGTTTTTGAGACTTCTTCATCATCTGTGTACCCCCCC
>VUQG01038630.1:0-17978 GCA_015106755.1 Etia nguti
TCCATAATTCATTATTATCAGGATGTCCTAAAAACTCCCTAAAAAGCTTTCAGTTAATCCAAAATGCTGCAGCAAGAGTACTGACAGGGACTAGAAAGTGAGAGCATATTTCTCCTATATTGGCTTCCCTTCATTGGCTTCCTGTTAAATCCAGAATTGAATTTAAAATCCTGCTCCTCACATACAAGGTCTTAAATAATCAGGCCTCATCTTATCTTAATGACCTTATAGTACCATATCACCCCATTAGAGCACTTCGCTCTCACACTGCCGGCTTACTTGTTGTTCCTAGAGTATTTAAAAGTAGAATGGGAGGGAGAGCCTTCAGTTTTCAGGCCCCTCTTCTGTGGAACCAGCTTCCAGTTTGGTTTCAGGAGACAGACACTATCTTTACTTTTAACATTAGGCTTAAAACTTTCCTTTTTGGTAAAGCATATAGTTAGGGCTGGATCAGGTTACCCTGAATCCTCCCTTAGTTATGCTGCAATATCCCATGATGCACTGGGTGTTTCTTCTTCACTCACTATGTGTTATAATAGACCTCTCTGCACTGAATCAAACTTGTTATTAATCTCTGGCTCTCTTCCACACAATGTCTTTTATCCTGTCTTCCTTCTGTCACCCCAACTGGTCGCGGCAGATGGCCGCCCCTCCCTGAGCCTGGTTCTGCCGGAGGTTTCTTCCTGTTGAAAGGGAGTTTTTTCCTTTCCACTGTTGCCAAAATGCTTTCTCATAAGGGCTCACATGATTGTTGGGTTTTCTCTGTATGTATTATTGTAGGGTCTACCTTACAATATAAAGCACCTTGAGGCGACTGTTGTTGTGATTTGGCGCTGTATAAATAAAATTGAATTGAATTGAAAGTTTCATACAGCAGATCCATACTTCAGGGAGAGGACAGAACCGTCAGCTCGTTTCATAAAAATAAAGCAACAAAAGCCGAATAAAGCCGATGGACGCAAAGAAAAACATCATAAACGAGACCCTCCACCGTGGATCTGACAGGAAGTCCACCCACCGTACATGGAGTTCCTCTCCGGTGTTTGAGGGTTGGGGGGGTCGGAGGACGACCGCTGTCTGCCTACCGATTCCACGGGGGGGCCTTTATTGATACCTGATTGTGAACAGACAGAATTGGATCAGTTTTATTTCCTTACAGCTTCACAGGGTCTGAACGGCGGAGCTGATCTCAGCCCAGGCGCTCTCTGACCTCTGCTGGGTCCTCGGGGAGGCAGCGGGGGTGTCGGGCCGGGCGGTGGCAGGTTCACATCCAGCATGGTTCCGTAAGTCTCATTACTGATGATGGTGCTGGGGATCGCAGGCCGCTGTTTGTCCCGCGCCAGGAAGGCGGCATCCCGCGCCAGTGCCGCCAGGTTGGACTGCCCAGGTCCACTGCCGGGCACGAAGCAGCTGACCGGACGCTCCTCCCGCCGCTGTGGGATGGGCTGCAGGACCCAAAGGAAACACACAGGAAGTACACGGTCACATAACGCCAACACAAAGTTTAACACAGGACATCAGAAAAGCAGCCGACCTTGTCCTCCATCTCGTCATCGCTCTCGTCCAGGTCGTCGTTTTGCAGACGCCACTCGTACTCGACGTGAACGTGGACATTGAACTTTCCGGTCTGAGCCTGAGTCAGCTGGAACGCATCAATCAAACTTTATTGGCACAGACACTCGACTGCACAGGAACTGCTTTACTTTTTTCATCCTGGAAGTGTTTGGATTCTCACCAGCTCTTCGCACTCTTTGTGTCGTAAACGTTTGGCGATTTCCAGTGGCGTTTCTCCGGCATCGTTTGCTGTGGGCACAAATTCAGTTGTTTAGACTTTTGGTGAATTATGTCAGTGCATCGTTTCCAAAAGGGAAATATTTGATTATCAGATCTGCACAATTCTTTGTGTTACTGCAGGTTTTTTCCCCCTGAAGAGACAAAGTAATCGGCTCTGTTTGTTCTATTGTTGTCTATTGTTATATTTTTCTACCATCACACAATGTGATGGTAGAAATGATAACGGCTCCAGATGAGGGTCACACCAACAAGTTGTTTTTTTTCTTCAAGCCTCATAACAATAAACTAGAGCTAGGTTGGCTGATTATTTGAACTTGACCTTCATCATTAGCGCCCAAGGTCAATGTTGATCTTGAAAAACATTTCAAGAAACCATATCAGTAATAAATCGTATGAAAGGGCATGAAAAGAGCTGTACCACACGCTTTTTTCCCCTTCCAATATGACATCCTACGACTTTACAATGATATCATAAAGTTTAGAACAATCACACACTGCATGAATACATCTTAAAACTTCAAGTGTGTAAAGAAGCCACAGATTTCAGCCCAGTCGTATGGTAAAGATACAACATTTGAGTGTGTAATGCTCATATGAGTGCTCGTCACTCATCGTCAGCGTTCAGCACGCTCTGATATCTGTGCGAGTGGTGTCTTACTGATGGACACTGAAGCTTTCCCCCTCAGCAGCAGTTTCAGGCACTCGCTGTTGTTGGTCAGGCAGCAATAATGCAGCGCCGTGCTTCCTCTGGTCGTCTGCTTGTCCAGGTTACCGCTGAAACACAGACCCCGTCACTACACACATACACACACACACCAGGTGTTTAATTGAACAGTCGCACTGCGCAGTGTCACCTGTTTTGTCCGAGGAAGTCGACGATGTGAAGCGAGTTTCTGTCGCCCATTCGGACTGCCAGGTGGAGCACCGTCTCCCCGGGTTCCTGACACACACACACACACACACACAGTCAGTCTGCAGAGCAATAACACACAGCTGACACACACAGCTGCGTCTACGTGTTACTGAATGGACACACCAAGCAGAACTTCAGAGTAAAAGCTTCTGTTGGAAAACCAAAGATTTGAGATTAAAGGAGGAAAAACGGACACAAAATGAGCAGAAAGACACAACAGAGCTGAAAAACACACTTAAGGTGGACTCAAAGAACACAAACACAGAGACGCACGAATCAGTCCGTCAAACTCGTGTTAGAGATGCAGAGGTCGTACGTGTTCATTGGGCTGTGGGATGGCCTCCATCAGGTCCACCCCCTCAGCGTAGACCTGGATGAGCGACAGGATGTCTCGGTTCCTGACGGCCTCGTAGAGAGCCCGCAGCCTGGACGGGGCGTCGGCGCACTTCCGCCGGGCAAAGCGTTTCTCGGTGTACTTCGCTGTGATGTAGTCCTTCCTCATCTGCCTGCAAACCAGACGGACGAGTCACTACGACATCCTCCTACAGCTCAGCTCACCTCCTGGCACCGCCACCTACATGTCGCTGGTCGGAGTTGGTTTGGTCACTTCCTGCACTGACAGATCCGCCTCCATGATCTCATTGAAGCTGGCGTTTCCCACGTTATTCGCCAACTAAAAGGCAACAAAAGCCAAACATCAGCTCTGCTTTGGTCCCGGCTGTTATTCCAGAAAAGGTCAGAGTATGTGACGTTTCAAAGGCATTTAGAATGTGTGAATTTGTCGTTCATTTCTGGATTTTGTTTTGTATTTCTGCTACTTTAACACATTTTAGTTCCCTTTACGTCTTCACACAGGTGAATATAATGAGATTATGAGATTTCACAGAAACATTTTTAAATGAATCAGGAGACACAGTCTTGCAGGACGGTAAAAATCTGAGGATTTTTTTGCTTTTTTGCTTTGCTTTTATTTTGGCTTTTTCCTACAAATATTTTAATTTTATTCAACAGATTAAAGTCATGATGAAATGAGTAACCACAAACCCACAGACAGAACGCTCTGACCTGCATTGACGCTGATTTTCGTTACTTCTGTCGGGACAGTGAAGTGGACTCACCAGCAGCTCGGAGGTTCCCAGGACGTCCAGGTCCAGACTCTGGATCCTGGAGTAGTGGACCCCCATCTCCCTGTGGATCCCCGAGCACTCGATACAGATCAGGACCCCGAGGTTGGTGGACAGCCAGGAGGGATCTGCGGAGGGTGGGTGGGGGCATAGAAACAACAGGCGTTGCCTTCACATTCACATTTAATTTCACGACTAAAGAAACAACAAAGTGAACCCTAACCCTAACGATCTGCTGACAGACAAATCTGGAAAAGAATTCTGGGAAGTTTCTGCAGCTCTGAGCAGAACAGTGTTTGGACTGCATGTGAGGAAGCTGACTGAAGACTTTTGGAAATATAGTGAATGTTGAATATATAATTGATAAAAAACTGTATGTTATGAATCTAATTTTTGGACGTGCTGAGATAAACAGATGAAAACGTGTTTTATGGAGTTATTGGAGAGTCTGACTGTTGATGCGGTCGCTCTCATGACACTAATGTGTTCTCACTTCTGTAAACCATGACAGGAAATAGAAATGCTGTGAAGTTCCACATCAAGTCTTCACAGTGCAGTTCAGTAAAACCATCATCAACAAGAATAACAACTCGGTTCAGAGCGACAGACCAACTGCAAAGTTGCACAAAACGACTTAAAGGCCACAAAAAAATGACAAAAACGACAAAAAACTGCACGAAGGCCCAGAGCAATCCACAGGCAGTCCTGCAGAGGTCAGTGGGGTTAGCGCGCCAGCAGAACTAAGCTGTCACAGGTTTTTGCTCTGAGCATGTGCAGGAAGCCTTAAAATAAAAATAAGACTGATCAGATTACTTGCTGCAGAAGCTGCTGCACTGAAACTCTGAAACCTGTCAGACTGCCATCAGCTTCCTCTGAAACAAATACATCCAAGTCCAGACCCTCAAACCAGCTGGAAAGGTGAAAGCCTCATTCAAGCTTTACTACTCTTCCAACCCGACTGTGAGTGCCTGGACTTCTATGTTTAATCTTTGACTTTTGTTTCCTTTCATGAGCGGCGTTGGTTTGAGAGACACTTTTAAAAAATTCTGACCTGCAGCTCCACAGTCGCAGCAGCTGTCATTGCCGCTCATCTTCTTCACCTCTCCCACGATGGACTTGGTCAGCTCCTGGACGATGTTGTTCTCGCCCTCGTCCTGGTCTCCTTTGAACGCCTTGTTCAGCGCCTCCTCCTTGCTGTTCTGCAGCACCGACACCCAGCTGAAAAACACCAAACCGTCAGCGCTCGCAGCAGCACGAAGACCGGCAGCTCAGGCCACGCCGGATTGTACTTACATCTGACACTCGGCCTCGTCCTCGGCCTGGAAGTGGTAGGTCCGGTCGTCTGCAGGGGCGGGACACGGGACAGGGTTTAGACTTCACACACAAACATACAGAGGAACATGTGAGGAGGAAGTCTGCAGCGTACGTGAGAACAGGTCGAAGCTCTTCTTCTCATCGGGGTTCCTCTTCACCTGGCAGGTGAGCAGGTTGAGCTTGGCTGGCGGTTTGTTCGGCTGCAAGACAATGAGAGGAGGCGAGACCTCAGCTTTGACTGAACCTCACTGAGATTCAAACATTCAGCTTACAGAGAAAAGATCCTGAAACTGTTCCCGAGTCTGTACTGTTATATACCCTAACTTGGACAACAGCTGGATCCCAGTTAGTTTCAGCCCACAGAGCGAGACGCCCACTGACCCATTTTAAGTCTGGTAAACTTAAGTTTTATGAGGTTTTTCCTTCACATTTTTGACATCAGAGGATCTTCTGCAGCTGACAGTTCTACTCCCCAGAGCGAGGCAAGTGTCAGGTTTCAGAGCTGCAGCTGATCATCATGCATTTTGTTTCTTTGTGTTCAATTCATTTTGATCATGTAAACAAAATGCAATTTAGGAAAAGAAAAGAAAAAAGAAATACTAAACTAAAAATGCCCTCCAATATCGCTTCACCTATTCTGATTTGTTTAAAAATCGAAAAGGAGTGGGAAGAAGTGCACACTGTACCAGACAGATGACCTTGGTGAGCTGACCTCAGATGGAGCACTGCGAGGACTCTGCAGTACCTGTCTACATCTGAGTCCGAGTGGTAAAAGAAATGTGGAGGGATTGTACCAGCTGTGAAGGGTGGCGTAATCCCAGACACGTTACGCTGAAGAAACATGTCTCTGAAGGAACATTTCCATGAAGGAACATTACTCTGAAGGAACGTTCCTGTGGTGTGAATGTTGAACCGCTCAGCATTCGTACCTCCTGCTGAGGGAATTCTGTTTCTGTATCATTTTCTGTTTGTGTTACATTTGTGTACTCCACTATTTCTGCTGAATACTGTTTGAATCAACATGCTGATCAGATTCCTCCATCAGCTGACACGTCTGGGTGTCTTTCATCGAACTCGTGAGTTTTCATTGGCAGGTGCTGATGTTTTCTCTGAACCACGTTCACAACCTTGTTTAATTTTTCCATAATTAGTCAAACTAAAAGCAGCTGAATCATCTACCAGCAGCTGCACATGGTACATCCTTGGGTACATTACCAACAGCTATCAAGAAGGTGTAGGTTATCTTGGAAACCTGGTTCTCAGAAACATGAGTCTAAGCTTGACATCTACCTTAAATAGAAATGAAGATATGCGTTATTCTGAATCTGTAGATGTGAGGTTTGTTTTTCTTTGAATTTGCTTTTCAGGAAGCTCAAGGACAGACAAAAGGCTGAAAGTTAGAGAGAAACATTTAAGAAGAATTAGAAACTTTCCCTCCAGCAGCCCTCGGATTTCAAATCAAACTCATCCTTTTCCCACCCTTCTCTTTTAATCCTTTTCCTTCTGCTCTTTCTCTTCCTCTTCTGCTTGCACTGTCCTGATTGGCCGTTTGACTCCTCAAACTTCAAAATAAATGACAGAAGGGAGAAAAAAAAGGAACTAAAAATAAATAAATAAATAATGTACTATTTAACCCCAGTTAATGTAGATGATAAACTCATGAGGAGACATCTGATTGGACATGCAGTGCAGGCTGGAGGGCAGGAGCTTGTCATGGACCAATGGAAGAAGAGGACCTTACCGTCCCGTGACAGATGGTCAGGAAGCCGTTCTTCACCGAGCACTTTCTCTTCTGCCACACCTTCCTCAGTCTGACAAGGAGAGACACAAAGCTTTTAGTGTGAAAGGTCGGAGAGTGGAGTCGTGACTGAGGCAGTTGCCACTAAAATGTGTGCAGAAGGAGGAAAACATGTTAAATCTGTGAACATGTTAAATTTAACATGCAGTCTTTGGGGGCTGACTCAATGCTGCCTCTGCTGGACGTCACAGGAATTGCATGTGCATGTCGGTCAAGTTCATGTGGGATTCTGGGACACTGAGTTCACTCACCCTTCACTTTTCTTGTAGAGGAAGCCAGAGCGCTCGTTGCCGTGGGCTTTGTCACCCTGCAGCTGATGGAGGCTGTAACCTGCGTTCTGCTTGGCCTGCGCGTCCTGACATAAATTAGACACTTTATGAGGAGCCACTCTGATGACAGAAAGACATGAGAACTATGACCCTACACAGAGTTATGGCTCAGAGCAGCCTCTGTTTGATGGACAGCTTTGTTAATCAACTTCATCAGAGTAACAGGTGAGCCTGTTAGAGCTCCCCTGGTTATACTCTCCATCAGACGCATGACACCTGTTCAGACCGTGTTTGCTCTAACTGCCGTGAACATGTTAGCGACTCTTTACCCTCATCAACCAGCACAAACTGTTTATCCTGCACTTTAACAGTCTTCATGCTTTTGGTCTCTGCCATCAGTCAAATGGATGTTACATCATGTTTGATGTTTTTCACCTCTTTCTGATCAGACTGCAGTGCCGCCTTCAGGGTGTCTCGGAGCTGAGCCAGCTGCTTCCTCTCTCCATCCTGAGTCTGTTTGATCTGCAGAGGAAGAGAAACTCTGACTTTAAGCCCATTGTTGTGTTCTCACAGAGCAATCGGTATGTGAGCCGCAAGATTCAATGGTCCTGCAGGGAACACAAGCATCCTCACCGCTGTCAGGTCAGTGGACAGTTTCTCTACGGCCGGTTTCAGAGTCTCCACAGCTTTCAGTCCATCCTGGAAAAAACTGAAGAAAAAAAACGTCAGAGAACCTCACGAATCAATAAAAAAATTAATTTTTTATTATTCTCACTTTATTATCATTTCTTTAACACCTTACTCATACATGGACCTGCTGGTCACTTTTGGACATACTTGCACTGAGCGTGGTAAAACTTGATGAGGTTCTGGAGGAAGTCGACTCCTTTCTTCACTTTGATCTCGTTCACTTTGAGCAGGTACTGCAGAGAAAAGACAAAGAATCAAGCAAGACTGAAGAAAATAACCATCAATGCATAACCAGACCTTCCTCATCCCGAACACCTCCTCCAGCTTGTCGAGGAGGACACTGAGAACCACAGATCGAGCTGAAGATCAGTGCCCGATGAAGCCAAAAGAGCCACAAATTCTGAAAACCATCAAATCAGAAAACTGTTCTGAACAGAATCGGTGGCAGACGTCCGTCCGCCAATCAGCAGATCTTCCACGTCATTAAAAATCTGCGCTGATTGGTTCAGGCAATGAAACAAACGCTGCTCTCGGTCTGACCTCAAAGAACAGAGTTGCTTTTTTTAACGTTCAGGTCACCTGTGTGACCTCTGACCTCACCTCGCACATCTGCAGCTGGAACATTCGTCTCTCCTTCTCCATCTCCTCTGCGATTTCTCCTCCGCTGAACTCCGTGCGAATCATCCCATGCATCTTGGCGTTCTCCTTCTTCTCTTTCTCAATCTTTGCTCTGCAGAGGTCAAAGGTCATGTTAAAATCTCAACACAGAGCAGCAGAAGAAAAAATAGAAAGGTGCTAAAATACAGAAGCCAAGAAACGCCAAGATTTCTATCATCATATTTGATCTTTGCTTCTTTTTTCGAGAAAAAGGAATCAACTAAACAGCATGAATGAATCTGGGGAGACAGAAACAATAAAGATAACTTTATTCAAACATCCTCATTTAAATGCTCCTGAATGAGTCAGCTGGTTAACGTGTTCTTGTCTCCGTGATTTAACGTTTCAGTGAGAGCAGCTGATAACGACTCCTTACAGTTTGGTCTCGTAATCCTTCCAGGCCTTATCGAACGGCTTCTTCAGATCCTGCAGGAAAAACAGATGTCACACAGTCAGTGATTCGTTCATAAACACACACACGCACATGGACATGCACATGCACACACACGCACACACACAGGACTCTAACCTCCAAGTCACTCTGGAAATATTTCTAGACGATAACATGAGCGTTAGATTAGAAAAAACAAACAGAGCAGGGACCGTGTCACAGCGGAGGTGTTTTAAATTCAGCCGTTTGGTCTTAATACCACAAGGCACAGCCTGCAGGACGCCGCCATTATAAACAGGAAGTGATGCTCACCGCACAACTACAAGAAAAACTGTCCGGTGTTTTGCATAAATTAAATGTTATATTTTGAGTTTTGTTGTATTTGGCACCTCAGGGTCACCATACCTAACACACCTACATTTTACAATTAAAGAAACATTGATTTTTTTTTTTAATTATTCAAACTGAGCATAAAACAGGAAAAATAATGTTTAATAAATGAGAAAAAACAAAAATTAATCTTTTATTCTGATTTTCTGTCAGGAAATGGAGGATTTTACAGCGGCTGGTTTGCTGCTCGGGTAAAAAGATTTTTAAACATTAACGTGGGACCCCAGCATGCTTTTATTTGTTAAATCTGAAGCTGTGTGTTTAAAACGATTACAGTTCTGATGTGATTATTGTAAATACACAGTCAGCATGTCATCTAACCAAAAATGATTCATTTTTAGCTGCAGTAACAGGAAGTGAAGCGTAACTGAGCGAGTGTCTGCGGGTTTGTTTCAGCAGGAAGAAGAAAGTGACACCAACCCCTTTCACTCCTTTCAGGTCTCCTTTCAGCAGGCTGTCCAGAGGGAACGTGATGATGTTGTTCATGTTCTGCAGCTGCAAACAGGAAGTCGTGTTACAGCACAGACGCACAAAACACACCACACTTTCTACATTTAACACTTTTCACAATAAAATCTCTGATGTTTCACTCTCTGAGGCTGACTTCGGTTCCTCACCAGGTTCTTGAAGAGCGCCGTCAGCTCTCTGGTGAAGACAACAAACTTGATGAAGGCGGAGCCGACATCGCCGTCATCCTTGTCACCCCGGGTCAGGTAGTTTTCCCCGAACTTCTGCATGGACTGAACGTATTGCTCCTCATTTTCCACGTGAGCTACGACACAGAAAACACTTTAAATAAAGACACAGACTGCAGCTTGGATCATCTCAGTCTTTCATTCAATGCTAAAAATAAAAATGATCAAACTGTGTGTGAAAACAAAGACCATCCACTCAACTACATGGAAAAAAAACGAGGATAACGAACATGTGTCAATAAAAAAGTAATAAAAAAACAATAAAATATAAGAGAAGACAAACAGAATAAATAAAAATATGAAACTAAATATTGAGAAAAACTGGAGATATATAAATGAACATAAATAAAATACACACCTCAAATTAAAATAAACAAATTTAAACAATTAAAACATAAATATTTACTTTAAATATTTTAAACAAATAATTGTAATCTTATATCGTAACAAAGATCAGAAACATTTCTAGGTAATTTAATTTAATTTAGTCCCTTTTGATACAAAGAATTAAAAGTAGAAAAATAAAAGGAGAGAAATGAAATCTCAATTTTTTACAGTTTAATATTTTGGGGTTTTTTTTAAGCTTTAAATAATTCTGATGATTTAAAAGTGTTTATTGGGCTTCAGTTGGACGTATCTGTGAAACCCGGCATCTTCCCTGAGCAGAGAGAACGGGCCGTTCCCCTCGAACTGAGGCACCAAGCCGCTCTGAATTTACCTCCAACATAAACCTGCAGGTTACAGAGAGAAGCTAAATATTTCAGATCCTCTCTCCTGTCCACATACTTCTGGTCATGCAGTGAAACTGCTGAATGATGCGTTTCCTGTCAGTTTTTGCAGAAGTGCTGAATAACGTTCAGATCTCGTGTGTTTGCTGAGTGTGTGAAGGACTCGGCCTCTCCTCTGTTTGCACCCAGGGAAGTGTGGATGTGGGTGTCTCCCTCGGCATGCCGGGACACGTGGAAGAATGACAGGAATGTTTGGAGGTGAGACTCCACCGGCCCGAGCAGAGACCCACCAGCGGCACGCGGCTGCCAACGAACCCACCCCACCTGCACTGACCTGAATAATGAACTGTGCTTTTATTTTGGTAGTTTGTATCTGAGCGCAGTATGTTACCACAAACAGGAAGTGACAGTCAGAGTGAGACTGTGGCGAGAAGCGTTGTTATTTTGGGACAGACTGACATGAAACTGCATCTCTCACCCAGACCAGACGAGCTGATGGCCTTCACCGACTTCTTGATCTTGTAGAGAACGGATCGGTCCAAGTCGAGAGCCTGAGGAGGAGAAACAGCACATAGATCAGCAGCCGTGCCTCTAATGCTTTCACGGAGGCATCAGCACATCAAAGTTAAAGAAAAAGTGTGTTTATGGTCAGTATTAACCGTGCACCGCTGCTGGTGTTCATGTCCAAATGTCACCCTCCACACCCTGAGCAGATGTGCGTGGACGGAGTGCAGTCTGCATGTTTTACCCGAAGCACAGTTATTATCAGGAAATGACACATCTAAGAGACTGATGAAAGCACTGCTGCTATTAAAGGTGCTTTTTTTAAGCAGACACCTCTCGCTCACAGAGACTGTTTCATTCAGACCTTTGAAGCAGATCTTTTTATTCTTGCAGTTCAACATAATCCTTGTTTCACTCCATCCTCAGTCTGAAGCTGCTGTAGCTCCTGTCTCTTTAAGGCCCCTCTCCCTAAATAATAATAATAATAATAATGTATACTTTTATTGATCCCCGTGGGGAAATTCCTCTCTGCATTTAACCCATTCACTCAGTGAAGCAATGGGCAGCCACCAGTGCAGCGCCCGGGGAGCAGTGTGTGGGGGCGGTACCTTGCTCAGGGGTACCTCAGGGTAGCCGTTCAGTGGATTTGAACCCCCGACCTTCCGATCATGGGGCAACCGCTTTTACCTATTGAGCTATCCCTGCCCCTATATACCTATATATACCTAAATACCAGCTTTCCTCTGATTGGCTGTCTTCCAGAAGCCTGCTGAGGGACAACACCCAGTGCTCGGAACCTGTACTGCCTGAACTTGATCTTGCGGTGAGACCAGCCAAAGAAAGATGAAGGAAAGAAGCCAACATCACCTGCAGCTCGACGATAAAAAGGGCCTCTAAAATACCAGAATACTTATTTAACTGGAACCTTCTCAAAGTGCAGTAATGCAGGTCTGGTTCAGCAGAAATGAACTCTTTGGATAACACTTTTAATGATTTGATGTCCCACAAAAGCTTCTTGGAACAAAGTGAAGAAAAAAGTCAAAATAATTCTGTCCTCTGAAATCTTTACACTTTTGCAAGTGGGTCTGAACAGCAGAGACTCTCTGACTGCGAGGTTGCATCACAAAGCAGAAGATCAGAGCCAGAAACATGACAGCAGAGAGGCCAATGTCCTGAAACGGAACTCTGACAGGTCCAGTTCACTCTGACAGGTCAGTTTGACCCATCACAGCTCCTTCAGTCTGACCTTCTCAAGGCTTCAGAATGCTGGCAGCGTTTCAGAAAGTTTGGTCTGTTCTGGTCTTTTTGGGTTTTACTGTTACATCAACTTTTGTCTCCCCCCAACATGAGCCTGGTTCTGTTAAAAGAAAGTTCTTCCTCCCCCCTGTTACCAAGTGCTTCCTCACAGGGTGTATTATTGTAGTATTATATTGTCGGTATTATTTTAGGGTCTTTATCTTACGAAGCACTTTGAGATGACTGTTGTTGTGCATTAGTGCCATATTAATAAATGTTAATGAACTGAATCTTTTATTCTGAAAATAATCAGATTCTCTGTGCTGTTCCTGTTTCCTGCATCCCTCCTTATCTGCACGGTACAGTTTGATGCATTAGTCCCTAAAATAAGAGCGCTGCTTCTGTGATCTGCAGCACATCAGATGGATTGTATGTATTGTATTGATTGGCATGATCAGCTCTGGCAAACACACAGAACCTGACGTAGCTACACCCACTGTATTTACAGGAATTTGGTTAGGGTTTCAGAAGGAATGCTTTTACCTGTTTGACGTACCCAAAGGGAGCTCATATTCTGTAAAGCCGGCGTGCCTGCAGGAGAGCTGATCTGAAAGGTAACATCTTCTAGTTCCTGAAATTCTCCTTGTTTAGCCTGAGGCTAAAACGCAGCCTAAATTAAACCTTTGAGTAGTAACACGAGCTGCAGCGTGAGCTTCATGTTAGTCAGGAACAGCAGCATGAAGTCTGCTTGTGTCTAACCCGAGGCCGTGGGAGGGAGACTGAAGAGGCCATGCGGTCTGAGCCTTTACCATAGTATGCATGACTGCTGAGACCACAGAGGTTCAGTCACATGACTTTCAGGTGTTTTCCTGCAGACCTCATCTGTCAGGTTCACCTGAGCGTCTACAGCTCTGAGTCACAGCTCAGTGACTCAGAGCGAGAAACACGCGCTCGGTTATTCTTTGACCAAAAACTGGTTCAAGATGAGCCGCTCGTCAAACATGGGAGCTGATTTCAAATCTCTGCAGAGAAACACACCGAGACGACAGGTGAGCACAGGTGTAGAGCACGACTTCATTCAGCTCAGCCAAAGACCAAACAACAGATTGAGTACGAATACAAAGAACTCAGAAACAACTCGACTCAGTACGGTGGATGATTGATGGCCTTACAGCACTGAGGTCCTGGCAGGGCTCTGTAGATGAATATTCATGGTCTTGTGTGTTTGTGAGGGTTTACCTGCAAATTTACCAAAGCGCTCACTGATTAAGCGCTACAGGATGGGTTAAACTCAGAAAATACCGCTCCTACAGGACGAACGACGCAATAATCTCAATGAAATGCCTGCAAACACACAAACAACAAACAGGGCAGGTCTCCGAGCTGTGACGGCCCTGAAATCTTGGTACAAACGCCCACAGGCTCATGTCACATCACCCCACCCCACCCACGAGCTCTCATTATCTCCCTAATAAGGGTGTTGCAAGGGTGTAAAGAGGTCATAAAGGTTAAATATAGTAACTTGGTGTATGAATGTACACCACATAGATCATGTGACCTGGTCAGCAAAGATAAAGAGGGATCACTTCCTCTGCAGATACATCAGCAAAGCTCTGAATGTCTGATCAAAGGTCACAGACAGCCCCTTCAGACTGTTTCAGGCTGACGTCAGAGGATTAATATTTAATGATAATTAATGGTAATTACCCCTGTTACCTTACTGAATTCATTTTCAGTACAAAGCTCTGGTTTTACCCTGTGTTATAAATCAAGTGCACCATTTTTCCCCTTATCTACGTCACACCCAGCTTAGAATCACCAGTGAACCCAACAGGCAGGTCAGGACTGTGGGAGGAAGCTGGAGAGAATCCACACAGGAACACGGAGGAACATGCACACTCGAGCTGGGACTTGAACCAGGAAACTTCTTGCCATGAGGCTGCAGGCGATCCTCTGGAAAGATGTTAATGGATGAAGATGCCAGATTGACTAACTACAACTAACTGACTGTTAGTTGACCTTCATCACTCTCAGCGTGCATGCAGGTGTCTGAAGGCAGGTGAGGTTATTGCTGCCCTGGCTTATCTTCGCCCCACCTCAACCTGCAGACATCCTGACGTGGAGGCTGCAGGCGAGCAGGGGCGCTGGTTTGTCTTGTGAGGTCAGAAACGTCCACGAATGTGCGTCTAAAACTGTCTGCAGGACGTCCCGTGTTCCCATCACCTTCACATGCTTTTTACACTGAAGTTCAAAGAAACAGCCTGTAAAACTGTTAATGTAATGACTGTTAAATCATTGAGATTACAGTTATCGACTAAAAGTAATCATCATCATGATTTTTCCTCTAACCGAGCGGCTACGATGTGGAGCCGTTAAAGCTCGCATTAGTGGTGAGATGCATTCAGACAGAGGTCTCAGGCCTACAGGAGCCAAAGTGTGGATTTGAAGAGCGACGATCATCAAAACTGAACATTTCACGCAGTTTTCTGACAGCAGAAGCAGCCGAGACGCTTCCTGTTTTTAGGGTTTCCTTAGTTTCACAGCCTCTGGACACCAGCTCTGCTCAGCTGCTTTTAACACGTGTACTCACACATGCAACAACACTCACTTTACATCAGTGAACGTAGGTGAGCAGATCAGAGTGACGAGAGGAAGATGAAGCAGATAAAGAAACCCGAATGGGCACAACACTGATCAGACCAGCAGGGACTCTGTAAAGGACTCATCTGCTATTTTTACCATTCAGCACACTGATGCTGATTTCATGTGTTTACTGTAATTATTCTAGCATCTGAAGATGAGGGAGGAGCTGATGATTTATTGGAGACTTTAACTCCTCTCACATCACTTCAGACAAGTCGAGACACGACAGAAACACAGACGAGCTTCAAACCTGGAGAGAGGAGCTTTAAAAGTGACCAAAGGAGAGAGAAAGAGGAGACAAAGAAAGATGACAAACGAAAGAGGAGAGAATGGAGAGATTTAACCCTGAGCAAAGCAAAGATCGGAGACAGCAGGAGGATCGAGGTGAAGCGGATCATGTCGGGACTCGATCTGAGGAGCGAGGCTCCGCCATCGCCTCGGGTCTACTGAGTGGGAACATCCCAGCATGCAACAGGAGGAGGAGGACATGATGTGCAGACCTGTGATTTCTATAGACCTCACGTCAGGTTTTCAGTTGTGTTTTTAAAGTTCTCGCTGCAAGGACTTAGATTTCTTCACTTAACGTTGAGAGGAACCAGCATTCAGCTCTGTGCTCTGAGCTGTAATCCAACAGCTCCCCAACAACAACAGATGGCCTCTACAATGATGGGGAAAAATATTTACTGTCCCTTAGAATCAATAAAGTCTCAGAAAGAATCTGAACAACTAGAAACCACTAAAAAAAAGAGGAACCCAAACAAAAGTCCCCACAAAGACACACAAACAGAAATAAGAGATTTTTGAGTCCATCATGTGCTAATGATCACCTACCTATAAAATGTCCAGGTTGTCTCTTTAGCATTTGACTCTTCATGCTAAGAATTAATATCCTCTCTGGCACACTTTTCTATTTATCTATCAACATGGAAACCTATGAAAAAAATATTTAATGCCTTCATTATTGACAGGAAGCCATGAATAACCAGTGGACTCCTGTCCTGAAAGACTTGCTGGCAACTATAACGTGACATCAAAGACTCAAAGAGAGAAAAAAACTAAAGCATATGAGCACAACAGAGCATATATATCTATTTAAAAAACACCAACAACATCCTCACTGAACAGCTTTCTGTCCCATTAACAGTCTCAGGCCAGCATGCACGCAGTGTGATCACTAACGCCTCAGCTTTTACTGCTCTGAGGTCAGCTTTCAAAGAAACGGGCAGATTTGTGAAACAGAAAATATCGGAATCTAAATGAGCACAAATACAACCTGAGCAGATGTGTTTTCTTATGCTGGGCCAAGATGTTTGATGTAGAGGAGTTTAAAGACACATTTCTGACTCCTTTAGTAAGCAAAGATAATCAGTTATGATCAATCACCTCCATTAATCGGCTATGTACCACAGACCTTCAAGCTGGCAGTAGTTAAACCGTTACTTAAAAAGCCATCTCTAGAACAAGCGGTCTTAGCTAATTATAGGCCAATCTCTAACTTTCCTTTCATATCAAACATTCTTGAAAGAGTAGCTGTCAAACAGCTAATAGATCATCTGCAAAAGAATGGCTTATTTGAAGAGTTTCAGTCAGGTTTCAGAGCTCATCACAGAGCACGAACAGCTTTAGTGAAGGTTAAAAATGATCTTCTTATGGCCTCTGACAGTGGACTCATCTCTGTGCTTGTCCCGCTAGACCTCAGTGCAGCGTTGTCGACCATAATATCCTATTAGAGCATGCTGTAGGTATTACAGGTACTGCGCTGCAGTGGTTTGTATCATATCTATCTAATAGACTCCAATTTGTACATGTAAATGGAGAGTCCTCTTCACACACTAAGGTTAATTATGGAGCTCCACAGGGTTCAGTGCTAGGACCAATTCTGTTTACATTATACATGCTTCCCTTAGACAGTATTATCAGAAGGCATAGCATACATTTTCACTGCTATGCAGATGACACCCAACACTATCTATCCATTAAGCCAGATAACACACACCATGTAACACCGCTTCCATGTAAAATAGGACGTCAGGCTTTAGCGAGCTGTATAATTTAAGCATGTAATCAGGTTCAAGTTAACAGTTCATCTGCAAATTTTAATACAACTTCTGGAGGCTTATGCTGATTTTTCTCTGTGTAGCACAAACAGCGGTGGGCGGAGCAGCTACAGAGTTTGCTTTTCTTAATATTAAAATTTGTTAGCTCCTTCGATGAAGGACTCCCGCCTGCTATTTCCCAGTAAAGGTTTTAATGGTGATCACAGAAAAATTGTTTTTTTTTTAAATGTTTACAAAATGGTCATCACAGGAACAGCTGCTGTGGATGCTAGAAACACGTTTTCTTTCACTCAACCTGAGCTCACCAACTCAGTAATGGCTCCGCCTCTTTGTGGTGTGTAAACAGACTCCGCCTCCACGTTAAACTGTGCCAGCGTCATCATTACTGCTGGTGTTGTGTTATTCAATTCAATTCAATTTTATTTATATAGCGCCAAATCACAACAACAGTCGCCTCAAGGCGCTTTATATTGTATAGTAGATCGTACAATACTAGATACAGAGAAAACCCAACAATCATATGACCCCCTATGAGCAAGCACTTTGGCGACAGTGGGAAGGAAAAACTCCCTTTTAACAGGAAGAAACCTCCGGCAGAACCAGGCTCAGGGAGGGGCGGCCATCTGCTGCGACCGGTTGGGGTGAGAGAAGGAAAACAGGATAAAGACATGCTGTGAAAGAGAGACAGAGATTAATAACGGGTATGATTCAATGCAGAGAGGTCTATTAACACAAAGCGAGTGAGAAAGGTGACTGGAAAGGAAAAACTCAATGC
>VUQG01038631.1:0-16074 GCA_015106755.1 Etia nguti
CCTGCTTGGCTTCTCATGTCCTTTTCTAGTCTCGTCTACTTATACTTTTTACCCTGGAAGACTCTTTCACGGTCTGTTCTCTAAAACCTAAAAGAGGAATATAGATTTGATCAACTGGTCCCTGAATGCAATTGACACCCTCTTCTCAACAAGAAGCCTAGGCTCGGGAGAGCCCGAGTGTCCTGGAGGGATGTTCCCTGCCGGATACACGATGGACGGGTGGAGGAATTGGAGGGTCGTGTGCCTGGCGGGACTGTCGATCGAGGACATTGAAGACATCTACCTTTTCGGAACCATGATAACGGGGTTCTTGCTGATCGGAGCTGGCTTGGCCCTGGCTTATCGAAGATTAAAGAAAGCGGAAAACAGCTGTTCAAAACCCCACAAGGCTGCCCGCTGTGATTGAAACGATGGGACAAATCGTGACTTCTCAAAATGTGCTCATTGATCACATCACGGATAAGATCTTAGAGAAGCTCAAGGCTGTCGTGAGTACTCAGACTAAGCTCTTTGAGCGCAAATTTGATAACATCTTGGAGAAGCTCACAGCTCTCCAACGGGAGATTGAGAGACCAGTGACAGACATTTAGATCGACTGTAAAATTGACATGCAGTTGTTCGCACTAAAGGAAAACCACCATCATTTCATGCAGCTACCATATCAGCGCCAGCCGTGGTCTCAAGGCTGGAGCTGAACAACAAATTCTTCCCTGATAACAGGCCAATCATGTCTGTGCTCTCCCTCATGCTCCTCAGTGTTCTCTCTCCCCCTCCAGTCTGCGTCTCTGTGTACTTCCTGTTTTTACTTTGATAGTCTCCTGTCAGTGGTCATGTTGTGTTTGCTCCTGCCCTGTCTTGTTATGATTATCAGTGTCAGCTGTGTTCCCACGTCCCTCGTTATCCTTCTGTGTATTTATGTCCCATCTCCCTCAGTTCCGTGTCATATCCTCCCTGTTGGCTGTGTTTCCTTGTGTGCCTCCCCGTGTGATTAGTTTAGTATTTCCCCAGTTTAGTTTTGTACCTTTTTGCCTTTTTCCCCGCAATAAAGCTGTGTTTTGAGTACACGTCCCGCTCCCGTGAGTTTTGCATTTGGGTCCTCACCTGCCTGCACACCGCCAGTTTATGACAATTTGCTGCATTTATAATGTCTTTTAGGTGTATGTATGAAGCCAGGTGTATGAAGCCAAAATAAATCCCGGTATTTGGATCAACAGGAGGCACAAAGAATTCATGTCAAATAGTATTGTGAGGTAGATAGATTGAGTTCCGCTACTTCAATATGGCACAGAGTAAATGCTCCTGGCAAACTAAATGGATTTACTTGACAAATACAGACTTAAATGCCCTAAAAACCAAAAATATAAAATGAAATATATCTGCATCCTAAAAATAATATTACTGACAAACAGTCCATCTATCTTTTGGAAAAAGGAAAAATTGTTTGAAGCACCTCTATTTCTGAATCAACAAAAGCACAGGGTTATGTGTCTCAATCCTATATATGACGATTCGGAAACTGTAGAAAGTGCAAAAAGAAATGCATATTTGCACAATTTCTCTATGAACATTTACAAATATTATAATAGCATAACCAACAGTTTATTAATGTATTTCAATAATTTCACTACAATACTAATAGATAATTAGAGGCTTCACAAAAAATATGCAGTATTCTAAATAGAATACCACTTAAGCAAGTAAAATATGGTAATATTGTATTTTCAATTTCCTAAAAGCACAAGCAGTAATATGCCGCTGCTGTTTAAACAATTTTATTTTTTGCAGGAAGGAAATGTTGCAGCTACTTGGCTAGTTTTTTGTTTTGTTTTTCAGTTCCAGCTCCTCTCTTTCAAATATTATTCCTTGGATTTAATTTATTAAATAGAATTTTTAATATCTATTACCATTAACTGTAAGCTATTAAGACTACATGAAAAATAGATATAGCACAGGACAAGATACACAAACTTACCATAACAATAAAATCACTGACCTAATATTGTGTAATTGCTCTTTTTCATCAAAACAGCTCTGACTTGTCAAGGCATGGCCTTAGCAGGCAGAATGTGCAATAAAAGCCAGGAGCAACAACTCAGACTCTACACTTTTTAAACAAGCATGGTGTGTTTGGAAGGATTTCCAAACAAGCCATGCTTGATTTCTAAGTGGAAAATAGCACAACTGCTTAAGTTTCCAAAGTTATTGAAAAAAAATCCTTTGGACAGATAAGATCAAAGTGGAGATGTTTGGTCACAGTGTAGTGCCATGTTTGGGCTTGTTTTACAGCTACCAGATCCGGGCACCTTGCAGTCACTGAGTCAACCATTAACTCCTCTTTATACAAGAGTTTTGAAGTGTGAAATGTGGAACCATCTGTCCATTTGTTTTTGTTAAAACAAATAATAACACAGTTTAATATGTGTTAGTTTGTTGTTCACCTGAGGTTGTATTTAAATCATTTTAGAAGCAGATAAAGATGAGATTATTGTTATTTATATATTTTGTTTTGTTTTGTTTTTTTGGTGGGGGGGGGGGTTATATAATGATACATAGAACCTTAGAATTAAAAAGATTGTACTTTCTTTTTTTTTTACTGTGACTGAGCTACTATGTGCCAACTTAGTATTTTTCAGTCACTGGTTAACCATACAGATGAGCACGACACAACTACTGAAAACCAAAAGATTTAATTAAATCGCTAACGCCTGCAAACCACATGTCTAGTGTCATTTCTGTCATTTTTTATTCTCTAGCATCTGCTGCCAACCTTCCAGTTTTTTTTTTAATTGGATGAATAAAATTGGGTTGGAAATGCTTTCAAAATGATGAGTAACCAAAAAGACAATATAACTGACTTTATATGCAGCATGATCAGTTTCAGATCTTTGTGCAGGTTAGTATACATCTATTCATAAATCAGCAGAAATGTATAGCATGTTTAACACGTTGGATCAGAGCAGCAACGTTATGCTAAACACTAATTAGATGTGTACAAAAATTGGTTTGATCACACAGTATTATTATTATTTATTTTACTGCGTATGAGCCAATGAGAAAGTTATATTGCAAAAAAAAAATTTTCAGCCACAACACTTTCCACTGTTTTTAAAGTGAATCGGATGGCTGTTCATTTTGTCTTCATAAATACTAAAAGGAAAAACATTTCTTGACTGCTTCCACCAATTTGCAGTTTTGTAAAAGGTGACAGCATGAAATGAGATGGTCAGAAAAGCAATTTAAAGTGCAGTGTCAGCAGCATTCACTCCTGCTGGTGTGGCTTCTTATGTCTTTCTGTTTTGCATTTTAAAGGGCTGCATTTCGCTTCTTTCTAATGGTCAAGAATGCTGTTGAAAAAAAGTGACAAGTAAGAGTCACCAAAGTTAAAAGAAAATATAACAGATTAGCCTTGTGGTGCATAAAAGGGCTGTGAAGTTGAAACAGTTATAGCTTTTCAATACACTGAATATCAGAGCCAACAGCAGTCCCCTTAACTCTGTTGCTTTATCATAATAATTATCAGAAAATGAGGTAGAAAATATGACTTTTTCTACACTGCACAATATTTATTTTATAGTGGTATCCCTTTCTACGCAAGCCTAACTTGGAGTATGTGTGAGCGACTTATGACTGAAGCCATACTCGCTTGGCCATCTCCTGGATTAACAAGGCCAGCATCAGGTACATGGTACATGGAATGCTATAACCAGGTGCCTGGTATAGTATACTGGAACATCTTTGTCGAGTGTGGCCAAAATGGGATACACCCCCTAGGTGGCTCAGAATGATGGAGCTAAAGTCCTGTGGGGCTTGCAGATACAGACAGACAAACTGATGATTTGTGGCTAACCAACAACACATGATAGTGATGGACAAGCAGAGGAAGTAGTGAGAAATGTAGTCATACCAACTGGTAGCAACATTGGGAAGAAAGAGAGACTTGAGAAATATCAAGGGCTGAGAGAGAAACTCGAGAAGATGTGGAGGGTTAGGGCAACAGTGCTTGCTGTGGTAATTGGAGCACTCATTGCAGTGACCCCCCCAAACTGGGCAATTGGCTCCAGCAGATCTCAGGAACAACATCCAAGATCTCTGTCCAGAAGAGCGCCGTCCTAGGAACACCAAAGTTACTGCGCGGGAACCTCAAGCTCCCAGGCCTCCGGTAGAAATCCTGAGTTTGAAGGCTAAACACTGACCGCAGGGGCAAGTGGGGGATGGATGGATGGATGGCTGGATGGATGGATAAAAACCTCTTTTTCAAATTAGGTTCTTGTGCAAAAAAACATCTTTCAAAACCATCCAGTGGTAGTAGATGCAGTGAGTGATTTAGCACTGGTAGTGCTTTTCTATTTGTGCAAACTTCCTGTTTTGATCTGTTTGACAACAGAACAGTTTTCTGTTTTGTCTCAGTCCCTCAGCCCAGAGAGGACAGCTACTTTCTGTATCATATCCACTTCTTTGCATGACAGAGCGTTTGTAGGTGGTAAGCTGGGATTTCGATAACATGTTTTGTAATGCAATGCGATCTTTGAGGGCCCAAAGACCATGATCATATTAATTTTAAACCTTGTCCCTGGCACACAGAGATTTGTCCAGATTCTTTGAATATTTCAATAATATTATACATTGTAAATGATGAGATATTCAGTAAGTATTTCCAATTTTATATTGAGGAACATTATTCTGAAATTGTTCCCAATAAGAATGTAGACATGGTGTTCTGTATATCGGTGAAATAATATACAAAATGTCAGGTCAGAGCCATCTTTACTTCTGAGAAATTCTGCCTCTCTAAAGGGCTTTTTCTATACCGAATCATGTAACTGACATGTTGTTGCTTGATCTAATTCGTTGCAGCAACTTTTTTTAGGGGTGTTGCTATCATCAAATTCAAAATGACCTCATATATGAAATTATAAAATGGCAGTTTGATGTTTCTGTATTTTAAGATTTGCAAATCACTGTATTGTGTTTTTATTCATATTTACACTGGTCCAGCTTTTTTGTTCCAGTTTGTTGTCCTTTGCATAATTTATTGTGGTTTTCTTTAGTTCACTGTAATATCTATTAGTATTGCCTCTCACACTGTGATAGTTCAGATCACACCACAGAGAAAAGCTGTGAGAAAAGCTGGATAAGACTGTGATGTGCTATTGAAAGCCAAATAATTTACTATAGGTTTTTGATTTGAAGGATAAAGAAAAAGGATCAAGTCCTTCATATCCATTGCCTAAGGTTCTTTTTGGACTTGAAATTCTGTTGCTGGCTCAATGAGATTTTTTTAAGTGTAAAATTAAAAACAAAACAATGATGAAGTGATGAAGTTGTTTAAATGCAACATGCAGTGATTATTGCTCTGCAGAGAATTTGTTTGATATTTTGACATTCCCAGAATAAGACCTATGACTACCTGTACTTGGTGTCAACATCAAATCTCCAGTCTGACAGTTTCTTCTTTCAAGGACACTTCAGCGGGGAATGGCTGAGCCACATGAGCTTCAGTCTCCATCTTGTATTTGAAAGACGAGTTCATGGCACCCTGCTGTTTTTTCACACTCACCATCTTTTTTTTCTCTCTGTTTTTCATTCAGACGTTTTGTTTCATGTTTTTGAGCATACCAACCCAAGTGTATCAGCAAGAAGTATCAGCAATCTGTCACTGCATACAGGCTTCTCCTATGAAGACATTTTAAATTACTTTTAAAAATGTTATGAATGCTCTTGATGTGACTGTGTTTGTCTCTTTAATAGTTTTTTTTTTTTCTATTTAATGTAACATTTTGTGAAACTAAACTTTAGTGATTGAGATTTAGCATAATGAGATTTTTTCTTCTGCAAACTTAGCTGCCTTCAATCTCATGAATGTTTATGTAACAAACAATGAAATCTCCAATGAATGGTAAGTTATTCAAACCTAGGCTTTTGCAAAGTGTGTTATTTCCCATTTTTGATGTAGATGGGAAAAAATCCAATGAAAAATAAGAGGATGGCAGTTAGACTTTTCTCTGGACTCATATTGATGTCTTTGCTTTGAAATTATTGAATAGCTTAGAGAAAAAGTTGAGAAACTGTGTGAATATGTTGCATTAAAAATGTCAAAATATCAAAACTATAACAATATTTTAAGACATTTCCAAAGTCTAAGACTTAGGTTCAGTTTGTATTAATAATGATGATCCAATGGGAAGAGAACAGTGAACATTGCACAGCCGATAACCATTTTTTACTGAACATCTTTCCAGTCAAATGCAAAAGAACGCATATGGACCTGATGTTAAAATAATAATTAGAAACTAGTAAGTTAATGAATCAGTAACATGTGCCAATGTCACAGCATAATACTAAACGTGAAGGTTTTGCTGTTTTCTCCATCACATGTATTTTCCCTCTGCACCTCATTGTTCTCTACTGTTTTTTCAAGTGTCTTACATAACAAAAACTACTCAACAAGATTATTCTATCTGACGTTCAGTAAGACAGATGGAAAAGTGTGTGTCAAAGATAACAATAACAGAGCACAGCAAGAGACAGAGAAAGAAAGACTCTGCGAAGAAGGTGAAAGGAAAACTTAAAAAAGAGAGTTTTGCACATCAAAGACTCCCTGTTGAATATTAGGTAGAAAGTAGAAGAGTACACACTTGCATGTGTGGAATACTTATGACTTATCTCTGTGAATCTGCAACGCCTTTAAAAGCAAATACGCCAGTTTTTATATATTTAAGAGTATCACTTCTGTTCTCTTACATGTAATTAAAGCACACATCACTAAAGAACACAATGATAAAACAGTAATTTTAAAAAAAAAATGTAAATTATGACATTATGAAATGTAGAAAATGTCCTCTGATGGACTGGTTGTTGTAACCCACTCTTTGCCCGATGACAGCTGGGATATGCTCCAGCATATTTCCAACTAAATTGGTTTGATATCTTATTGTACTTCTATCAAATAAGAGACTTTAATGATTTCTGGTTTCATAATTTGGGTTTCTTAAAATGGTAACAAGTGGCATTTTAAGGGCACAGTCAGTGTCCTTCATTTAGTGTTAATTTAGATTGATTACTATGCAGAAAAGTGGGCTGTAGTTGTAACACAATGCCTTTAAGTGCACTGTTACTATTATGCCTCTTGTTTATAACTTAAGCTTGCAGCAGAAGCCTAAGTTATAAATATTTTTAAATATGAAATATGACTGTTTCTAAATTTCAAGGGTTTCCAAGAAATGTACTGCAGTCTAAACAAAAACAACAAAAGGCAACATCTTAACCAAATATAAACATAAAGTAAAATACTTCTGGCAAAGCTACCATTAGCCCTTTACCCTCTTAATAAGGACTTTGGGTTAGCAGGAAGGGGGGCGCATAATGATATGAGAGTTTCATATACTCTGCAAGATAGGTCATTCCCCAATTCTCTAAAGCTAGTTTATTATGCTAATATATCTTAACTTCATTCACTTGCATCTCTTTCTGAATTCTTAGTTTCTTAGCAGAAGGCTATGTGGTACTTTGAGCTCATTAAGATAAGATTATTCAAGACACTGTATATAAGGAGAAGGATTTTAAATTCAGTTCTGGATTTAACAGGGAGCCAATGAAGAGAAGACAATATGGGAGAAGTATGCTGTCCCTTTCTAGTCCATGTCAGTAGCCTACTTGAGTTTGAGTATTTCGGATCAACTGAAGGCTTTTCAGGGAGTTTTTAGGACAATGTGATGATGATGATAATAAATTACAATAGTCCAGCCTAGAAGTAATAAATGCACATTTTTTTTAGACAGAATATTTCTAATTTTAGAGATATTGTTCAAATGCAAGAAAGCAGTCCTACATATTTGTTTAATATGCACACTGAAGGGCATATCCTGGTCAAAGATTACCCCCAGATTCCTCACAGTGTTACTTGGGCCAACATAATGCAATTCAGATATGGTTTGACACCAATTTCTAAGATTTTTAGGTCTGAATACTGTAACCTCAGTTTTAGCTGAATGGAGAAGTAGGAAATTAGAGATCATCCAGGTCTTTATTTCTTTAAGACATGCTTGTAGTTCAACTAAAGTGACTAATCCCGCAATAATGTTGATTTCAATGCTGAAGCACAATTAAGGCAATGTCATATAAAGCAAACTGATATAATTAGTTATTTCTTGGTCAGCTTATCAGAAAAGATAGGCAAACACTCAAGTAAAGAGCACATTCAGCATGACCTGATGTCAGTCACTCCAAATTTGATTGCCTCTCATGGATTCATGAGGCAATGTGGCACTGATGGTGATCAGAGCTGTTGAATAAATGAATTACCCGCCATCCTTCATTTTTCACTTTCAAGGATCTCTTTGTAAGATATATGTGTATTTATATATATATATATATATATATATATATATATATACACATATGCATACATATAATTACTTCTTATGATAACTCTTACAAGTGTGAAAGCGTATTCAGAGCTGCAAGACAGTAGGACACATACATTTGTAGATAAACTGCAGTGATACAAATGCTTCACACTCACAGGCTCATTCCCCGTGGGTGATCCAGTACAACTCTTGCTGCATGATAAATGCATCCTCAGCATACATCAGTGGAGTTCCTTGGTTTCTACTGTTATCTACAGCAGGTCTTGATCATTAGTTCATTGCTGAGTAAGTGTTTTAGTTATTTAACAGAAACTATCATGAGATGCATTCTCCTTATATAAACACTCTAATCAATCAGATATCAATGCTGTCAAATGTAAGCTGTTATTGTATCATCATAAACATGTACATATGACATTCACAGCCCAATGATGATTGGGATGTGCAATTTGGAGTGTTCAATATGTCCAGTTAATTTGTCTAAATAGTGCAATTTGGCTTTCATGGTTGAGAAATAATTTGCAGTGGAGTCATTTACTCCCCCTGCAGTTTGAATCATATTCTTCCATCATTAATAACCCAGAGGGGTGATTCTTTCTGTAGCCTGCCACATACAAACAAGTACAACGCCATATAAATACAAGGTCACATTAAAAAAACAAAAACAAAAAAACATACCTTTCTTAAACCTGCTGTCAAGATGTGCTGTTCAGATTGAATGTAATTTCAGATTAAATGAGGACAGTTTGGTTTAGTAATTCATGAGGCTGATCCAGTTCAACTAACTGTGTCCCAATTCATGCATTCTAATGTTTTATTTCTCAATTTATTGCAGATGTCTGTTTTTACATGACAGGTCTCCAATGGAAGTCAAACTACAGACTGTGGCAATATTTATGGCAATATTGATCCATACAAACCCATCTAGAAAATGTGAATATAACTGAGCTGCAGCAGGTCTTGATCATTACTGGTGATGATTTTCAGCCAGTTATCACCGATCAAATTATTAGATGTGGCAGCCAGCTGGAGCCATGTCAAGTCTAATTTCAGCAGAAGGCTACAGTAAGGTTTCCTAGTAACAAGCTGTAATTGTTTTGCAAATCTATCTTCTGGTTAATGTTTCCATTGTTTTTTAGTAGTTTTAGTTTTATTTATTTATCATCTAGTTATTAGGAAGGTTCGGATGCTTCCGATGACTTTCTGTTCTCGTGTTTTGTTTCTAGTTCTGACAGGGATGCTGTACCGATCTGTTGTGGTGAAGAGAAAACTGAGCATGAAAGTGAAGATGTCGAATTATCGTTCAGTATATGTTCCTACCCTCACCTATGGTCACAAGCTTATGGATTCAAGCACCAGAAATATGTTTTCTTCTAAGTGTGGCTGGGGTTTCCCTCAGAGATAGGATGATAAGCTTGGTCATTCAAGAGGGACTCTTGTAGTAGAGCCACTGCTCCTCCACGTCAAAAAGAGACATTTAAGGTAGTTCGGGCATCTGACTATGCCTCCCTGATGCCTCCTAGGAGAGGTAGTCCAGGCATGTCTTACTGGGAGGACTCCCTGGGGCAGACCCAGGACTAGATGGAGAGATTAGATCTTTTAGTTCAAGTTCTAACCTTTGATTTGAATGTAGTTTCAGTTTGTGTTTAGTTCCTTTACTGTTTCCTTCTTTGTTCTTTCCTTTGTCTCATTGTCATGTTCAATGCGAGCCTGCTTGTCTCCTAGTTAAGATATTGTCTTTTGATTAATTATAGTTTACTTTGAGGCACGGTTTGTCTTCATGCCATGTGTTAGTATTTCTACAATCCCTTTCATACCCGTACATCCTTCCCCACCTGTCTTCACTACCCTATTAAACCCACCATTTATAAATACCTTGGGGTTCTCTTTGATTATTTATTTATTTTCCCTGTAGAGAAGCCTTTGTCCGTTATCTAGTCCTTGTGTTTCATATGACTCACTTGCTCTTTTGGACTCCTGGGAAGGGTATACTACAAAATAATTTCAATACAGCTTTCTGTGTCTTAACTGGCTTGACAAAACCCAAAGGTTATTATCAACTTACTTGGTTAACCACTGTTAAAAAGGGGCATTTCACATGTCATTTAAATTCTTGCACACAAAATGATCCCTGTGAGTGCCACCTAATCTAATCAGAGATGTTACCATGTAGTGATGATGATGGTGTTGATGATAAAATTATGATATTAACGCTGCAAAAGGCATCGCACTCTGTACCTACGGTGTACATTTTAGGACATCCTCAGGTCTCAGGAAAAAATCTGGGAATTTAGCACACAGAACAATAAAATAAATATCTTGTTTTATTTTAATGCTGAACATGAGCTCCATGCTACTGTTTGATCCACATTTCATCTCTGAAACTTTTAACTGAATTGATTGTTTTACTTTGTCAGCACACAAAGATAAGATAGATATTCTTGGTGTGTGTTCCGTGTTCTGGTAGCTCCAGTTCTAGCACTGTAAAAAAGACTTAGCAATAGGTTAGAACCAGTTATAAGAACATAACTGTACTTAGTTTGTGCTTAATTCAGTGGGTTTAGTAAGGTATGGCAAATAACTTGCACAGAAAACATATTCCCCCAGCAGAGAATCTATATTGCACTTATAACACAACATTTGAAACACAAAACGTGCTCCCAGCTATTCTCTGTGTTTAGCGTAAGTTTCCATGTTAACAGCACCATGTTTTGTTTTAGGGGCTTTTTGGTAGTCAAGTAATTATTTTATGCCATGTTTCTTTGTGTCCTGCATTTGGGCCCTCCTCACAATATCCTTTCATGACAAACTAAGACTCTCTGGATGTGATGACTAACCACAAAGTAGTCCATATTCTTTAGCAGATAGCAGCACTAAAAGTGTCCCAAAAGGGACCACTACAAACATGCTTGAGAGGTCCTGTTTCTTGGTGTAAATTCATGAAGAGAAAGCCCAGCAGACATTGCAAGTTTGTTATGAAGAGGTAAATAAGCTATTTTTGTATGAACGTGCTTTAATGTTTGCCATTATAACACAGGGGCATTATAACATGTTTTCTGGTGGGCGTTTAAGATAAACAGTGGAATAAAATACAAATAAATTTTCCATCACTTTCGTGGCTTGTTCTTTAACTCAACAAGAACACTCGTAGTCATAGCCTGATAGTAGTCTCGACCATATCATGGTCTGATGTGGTCAGAGATAAAGTATTTCAGTTTACATAAACAGCTGTCCTGATAAAAGAGCCAGAGTTGCAGCACAACTCCTTTTATGACTGTGTTAGCGTCGTACTGCATGTGTTTCTTCTGTATACCAAAACTGGATACTGCATGTTTATGCTGTCAAATGGAGAAACTCTAACCTATTACTGTTTCTGAATTTCCAAGAGCAGGGCATACTACAGTTTAAACAAAGATAACAAAAGACAAGGAACTTAAGTAAATATGCACAAAAAAATGCATTCATTTAAAGTTCCATACTTTAGATGATTTGTTTTTGTTTTGTTTTAGGTTTTTTTTTTTTGCTTCTCTTTCCAAGTTCTACCAAACAAATTAATAAGTATATTCAGACAACCTTGCTATCTTGTGATGACAGTTTTAATGTGAGTAATATTCATGACTACAATTAACAACAGAATTGGAAAGAAGAGACATTGCTAATACCAACAAGCGCCACAAAGTGCAGATCACATAAGGCCAACCTCTAACACAAAACAAAGCTGCTGCTCATTCAGCTCTTAAAATTATTTTAAATCTCACATTCTTTATATGTCATTGGATTTGTTTTTCTACTTCCGTGTTTATCCAGGAAAAAGAATAACATAGCATCTATCATTTATTAGCAATACTGACACCACACAGCTTTATCTAATCATCCCGCTAGGTTTTGAAAATGATCTCTTCCTTCTCATTGAAATAAGTAATTCAATTTTCAACCTGACGAACACTTCTTTGTTCTGCAGCAGATAACAACTTCAGTAACTTCTTTCACACCAAGAATGACAATTTCAGTGTGCCAGAAATCTTCTTAGTAAAAAAAAAAGGCATTCAAATTCCACAGATAAAGTTTTAAGGTCATTTTTGTGATACAATACTTGTGCTCTATAATAACTTAAATATTTCTTTATGTTTTAATAGGCCTTAGGATCCAAGCTGATTTTATACATATTATGGAATCGTATGAATATTTTCATATTTATATATTAATAACTTTTACAATAAAGGAAAGTTACACTGTAGAGTGCTTTAATGAACTAAGTTTTCACTGAACACTTCACTGCACTATCAAACAAACAGCATTCTGATTTAAAATTTCATAGTGATTTTCAGATATCTGTCAGAACTTTACCTCTTTAAAATTGATACAGTGTCAATTTTTTTTATAAACATTCCACCAAATCAATACATGTAAGCACAGGTCCACAACCTGTTCTAATGCTTTCTCTTTATATCTATAATTAAATTCAAGTGCATTACATCAGCAATGAACATGCTAGAATTCAGGTTGGATAATAGAATAGGAACTTCCCTGGGTTGCTAAAACACTGCTCTTAAAGTCTAAAATTAAATCTAATTAAGCTAACACTAAGTGGGAAATAGTTACTTCCCATCTTTGAGAAAATATACATGCCTCCCTTAATCCCCCTAGATCTAAATATGTAAAATCAGAGCTTGTAATGCACCCACAAAAATCAACTAAGGGAAAATTTGCATACTAGCGAAGCATAAAAATAAATATGCAATTTCCTTTTCAAAGAACAGCAAAAAGATATGAAGATGAGTTCCTTGAGGAAGCCGTCAGTGGTGTAATGTAAGTAATTCATTGACTGCCAAAATATTACGTAATACCGCAGCTTGCCAAGCACCCACAGGGCTTGTTTGTATCTGATCTTACAGTCTGAGGCTTGTTAGAAACCACAACACAGTTAGAAACAAAGATATTTAATGCTGTCAGTGGTAAGTGTTGTGGTATTTTCTTTAACAACCACAATAAAAAAATAGTTCAGCCTCCTGTTTTTAGAAGTACAGTAATGCTCAGCACTTCCAATACACCATAGCAAATATTGTTTATTGTTTATTTTTCCTTTTTGATGAAGTCTTCTTACTGAGGTCAGGGCTGGTTAGAGTTGGTAGGACAGGGATTTTATTATATTGCTTTGCAAATTCTAGGCTGTGCAGACAAAAATAATTAAAATGAATAAATACAAAAATATCTCCCAATGAACTGTAGTGATTAAAACAATCATAAATCAAGACTTATAAATGAAGGGGTTACACGAGGCTCTTTCAGCTTCGTTTCCTTCTTCTGTCTTTTTTTGTCCCCAAACAGCAAAAACGATTGCTTAATGAATTGTGCTGCCTTTCTTTTTAAATTGTTTCTGAGTAGAGATGTACCAATCAATGTCGGCCTTTGGATCAATTAAAGTAACAATAATAGTTGTATTTAACAACTTGGGAGCAGCAAAATGGCACAACAATGCTTCCAACAAACACAACAATATCACCTATTTTGAGTCATGTTTTCTGGTTATGTGAAATATACCATTGTGGTCAGAGGTTTACATGCACTCACCATGGGCATAAATGTCGTGATAATTTGGGGCTTTTAAAGATGTATTTGAACTTTCCTTTTGCCAGTGTGTAACAATTGTGCCGAATAGATCTTTAATGATTTAAAAATCAAAAATGAAGTGCACAAGTTTGATTTTGGATTTTCTCTAATCTGCACAGTTCAAACGTATACATGTAGGCTCAAGTTTATACATAAATACCCACTAATATCTGGTTAAATTAGCAAGTTACACCTTGACCAGAGGTAACCATCAACAAGCTTTGGATATAATTCTGGCTGTATATTCGACTACTTTTTGGTAGAATTGGTAGATTCATTTATATTGGTTGGTTTCCTGGCATGGACCCAGATTTTAAGCACTATCCACAAATTTGCAATAAGATTGCAAATTTCTCTTTCAGTCCTGTCTTTATCTACTCACCCCCAAACAGCCATGCCAGATGTCCGCTCCTCCCTGAGCCTGGTTCTGCTGAAGGTTTCTTCCTGTTAAAAGGGAGTTTTTCCTTCTCATTGCTGCCAGACCGCATAGGGGGTGATATAATTGTTGAAGTTTTCTCTGTTCTCTTTGTTTTATTGTAGGGTCTTTATCTTACAATATAAAGTGCCTTGAGGCAACTATTGTTGTGATTTGGCACTATATGAGCTGTCCATACCTGAGGCCTTGGAGACCCATCCACAGACCCATCCAAGGTGTACTCTGAGTGCCAGGGGAATAATATGAGTAGAGCGCCACCATGGCTGGAGATGGAGCAATACTGGAAGAGTATAAGGGAGAAGGATGCAACCCATAAAGGCAATGCTCAGTGGCTTCATAGTTGATCTAAGAACACACCACAGCAACCTCCCTGAACAGGGTCTAGTAACCATCACAGCAGTAGACATCCAGTAAAGGGTTTCCAGTATGAAGAATTGGACAGCACCAGGCCCTGACATGGTTCACACCTACTGGCTGACTGCACTCCACGAGCATCTGGCAGCACAGATGAACCAACACAGATGAACCAGCTGCTAGTTGATGAGAGACTGCTGAAATGGCTAACTGAAGGCTGGACAGACTGCTCCCATACAAAGGAGGCCGGGGACTGGTGAGTGTCAGTACCACAGTGAGACAACGTACATCCACGAATACATCAGGAAGATGGCTCCAACCGACCACGTGCTCAGTGAATACCTCAGGCAGCAGAAACCCAAGAAAGAGGAGGAAGAGGAGCAAAGATCATGGAAGGACAGGCCGCTGCACGGTATGTACCACCGGCAGATAGAGGAAGAGGCTGACATCCAGAAGTCCTACCAGTGGCTGGACAAAGCTGGACTGAAAGACAGCCCAGAGGCAGCACAGGAACAAGCTCTGAGCACAAGATCCATAGAGGCTGGGGTCTATCACACCAGGCAAGACCCCAGGTGCAGGCTGTGTAAAGATGCCCCTGAAACAATCCAGCACATAACAGCATGGAACGCCATAACCAACTGGCCAGCATAGTATACAGAAACATCTGTGCTGAATATGGCCTGGAAGTCCCGAGGTCAAAATCGGAGACGTCCCCAAGGGTGGTGGAGAATGGCCGAGCTAAGATCCTGTGGGACTTCCAGCTAGAGAAGATGTGGAGGGTGAAGGTAACGGTGGTCCCAGCACTAGGTGCTGTGACTCCCAAGCTAGGCGAGTGGCTCCAGCAGATCCCAGGAACAACATTGGAGATCTCTGTCCAGAAGAGCGCAGTCCTAGGAACAGCTAAGATACTGCGCAGGACCCTCAAGTTCCCAGGCCTCTGGTAGAGGACCCGAGCTTGAAGGATAGACCGCCCGCAGGTGGCGAGAGGGGAGTTATTTTTTAAATATAAAATATGTTATTTTTTGATGATTATGTTGTTAATGATAATTATAAGATAATAATCCATACTGGATCAAAATGAAATGGCAAATGTTGGATTCTTATATAGAGGTTTTCTGATCTCCTGGAGCACTCTAAGAACTTTATTCCACATGCCCCATTCATCTATATATATATATATATATATATATATTTTTTTTTTTTTTTTTTTTTTTTTTTTTTTATTTTTTTTTTTTTTTTTTTTAATATATATATATATATATATATATATATATATATATATATATATATATATATATATATATACAC